>JAXCGZ010012576.1:17500-22083 GCA_037179515.1 Halocaridina rubra | reverse complement strand
ACCTAACCTAACCTAACCTAACCTAACCTAACCTAACCTAACCTAACCTAACCTAACCTAACCTAACCTAACCTAACCTAACCTAACCTAACCTAACCTAACCTAACCTAACCTAACCTAACCTAACCTAACCTAACCTAACCTAACCTAACCTAACCTAACCTAACCTAACCTAACCTAACCTAACCTAACCTAACCTAACCTAACCTAACCTAACCTAACCTAACCTAACCTAACCTAACCTAACCTAACCTAACCTAACCTAACCTAACCTAACCTAACCTAACCTAACCTAACCTAACCTAACCTAACCTAACCTAACCTAACCTAACCTAACCTAACCTAACCTAACCTAACCTAACCTAACCTAACCTAACCTAACCTAACCTAACCTAACCTAACCTAACCTAACCCAACCTAACCTAACCTAACCTAACCTAACCTAACCTAACCTAACCTAACCTAACCTAACCTAACCTAACCTAACCTAACCTAACCTAACCTAACCTAACCTAACCTAACCTAACCTAACCTAACCTAACCTAACCTAACCTAACCTAACCTAACCTAACCTAACCTAACCTAACCTAACCTAACCTAACCTAACCTAACCTAACCTAACCTAACCTAACCTAACCTAACCTAACCTAACCTAACCTAACCTAACCTAACCTAACCTAACCTAACCTAACCTAACCTAACCTAACCTAACCTAACCTAACCTAACCTAACCTAACCTAACCTAACCTAACCTAACCTAACCTAACCTAACCTAACCTAACCTAACCTAACCTAACCTAACCTAACCTAACCTAACCTAACCTAACCTAACCTAACCTAACCTAACCTAACCTAACCTAACCTAACCTAACCTAACCTAACCTAACCTAACCTAACCTAACCTAACCTAACCTAACCTAACCTAACCTAACCTAACCTAACCTAACCTAACCTAACCTAACCTAACCTAACCTAACCTAACCTAACCTAACCTAACCTAACCTAACCTAACCTAACCTAACCTAACCTAACCTAACCTAACCTAACCTAACCTAACCCAACCTAACCTAACCTAACCTAACCTAACCTAACCTAACCTAACCTAACCTAACCTAACCTAACCTAACCTAACCTAACCTAACCTAACCTAACCTAACCTAACCTAACCTAACCTAACCTAACCTAACCTAACCTAACCTAACCTAACCTAACCTAACCTAACCTAACCTAACCTAACCTAACCTAACCTAACCTAACCTAACCTAACCTAACCTAACCTAACCTAACCTAACCTAACCTAACCTAACCTAACCTAACCTAACCTAACCTAACCTAACCTAACCTAACCTAACCTAACCTAACCTAACCTAACCTAACCTAACCTAACCTAACCTAACCTAACCTAACCTAACCTAACCTAACCTAACCTAACCTAACCTAACCCAACCTAACCTAACCTAACCTAACCTAACCTAACCTAACCTAACCTAACCTAACCTAACCTAACCTAACCTAACCTAACCTAACCTAACCTAACCTAACCTAACCTAACCTAACCTAACCTAACCTAACCTAACCTAACCTAACCTAACCTAACCTAACCTAACCTAACCTAACCTAACCTAACCTAACCTAACCTAACCTAACCTAACCTAACCTAACCTAACCTAACCTAACCTAACCTAACCTAACCTAACCTAACCTAACCTAACCTAACCTAACCTAACCTAACCTAACCTAACCTAACCTAACCTAACCTAACCTAACCTAACCTAACCTAACCTAACCTAACCTAACCTAACCTAACCTAACCTAACCTAACCTAACCTAACCTAACCTAACCTAACCTAACCTAACCTAACCTAACCTAACCTAACCTAACCTAACCTAACCTAACCTAACCTAACCTAACCTAACCTAACCTAACCTAACCTAACCTAACCTAACCTAACCTAACCTAACCTAACCTAACCTAACCTAACCTAACCTAACCTAACCTAACCTAACCTAACCTAACCTAACCTAACCTAACCTAACCTAACCTAACCTAACCTAACCTAACCTAACCTAACCTAACCTAACCTAACCTAACCTAACCTAACCTAACCTAACCTAACCTAACCTAACCTAACCTAACCTAACCTAACCTAACCTAACCTAACCTAACCTAACCTAACCTAACCTAACCTAACCTAACCTAACCTAACCTAACCTAACCTAACCTAACCTAACCTAACCCAACCTAACCTAACCTAACCTAACCTAACCTAACCTAACCTAACCTAACCTAACCTAACCTAACCTAACCTAACCTAACCTAACCTAACCTAACCTAACCTAACCTAACCTAACCTAACCTAACCCAACCTAACCTAACCTAACCTAACCTAACCTAACCTAACCTAACCTAACCTAACCTAACCTAACCTAACCTAACCTAACCTAACCTAACCTAACCTAACCTAACCTAACCTAACCTAACCTAACCTAACCTAACCTAACCTAACCTAACCTAACCTAACCTAACCTAACCTAACCTAACCTAACCTAACCTAACCTAACCTAACCTAACCTAACCTAACCTAACCTAACCTAACCTAACCTAACCTAACCTAACCTAACCTAACCTAACCTAACCTAACCTAACCCAACCTAACCTAACCTAACCTAACCTAACCTAACCTAACCTAACCTAACCTAACCTAACCTAACCTAACCTAACCTAACCTAACCTAACCTAACCTAACCTAACCTAACCTAACCTAACCTAACCTAACCTAACCTAACCTAACCTAACCTAACCTAACCTAACCTAACCTAACCTAACCTAACCTAACCTAACCTAACCTAACCTAACCTAACCTAACCTAACCTAACCTAACCTAACCTAACCTAACCTAACCTAACCTAACCTAACCTAACCTAACCTAACCTAACCTAACCTAACCTAACCTAACCTAACCCAACCTAACCTAACCTAACCTAACCTAACCTAACCTAACCCAACCTAACCTAACCTAACCTAACCTAACCTAACCTAACCTAACCTAACCTAACCTAACCTAACCTAACCTAACCTAACCTAACCTAACCTAACCTAACCTAACCTAACCTAACCTAACCTAACCTAACCTAACCTAACCTAACCTAACCTAACCTAACCTAACCTAACCTAACCTAACCTAACCTAACCTAACCCAACCTAACCTAACCTAACCTAACCTAACCTAACCTAACCTAACCTAACCTAACCTAACCTAACCTAACCTAACCCAACCTAACCTAACCTAACCTAACCTAACCTAACCTAACCTAACCTAACCTAACCTAACCTAACCTAACCTAACCTAACCTAACCTAACCTAACCTAACCTAACCTAACCTAACCTAACCTAACCTAACCTAACCTAACCTAACCTAACCTAACCTAACCTAACCTAACCTAACCTAACCTAACCTAACCTAACCTAACCTAACCTAACCTAACCTAACCTAACCTAACCTAACCTAACCTAACCTAACCTAACCTAACCTAACCTAACCTAACCTAACCCAACCTAACCTAACCTAACCTAACCTAACCTAACCTAACCTAACCTAACCTAACCTAACCTAACCTAACCTAACCTAACCTAACCTAACCTAACCTAACCTAACCTAACCTAACCTAACCTAACCTAACCTAACCTAACCCAACCTAACCTAACCTAACCTAACCTAACCTAACCTAACCTAACCTAACCTAACCTAACCTAACCTAACCTAACCTAACCTAACCTAACCTAACCTAACCTAACCTAACCTAACCCAACCTAACCTAACCTAACCTAACCTAACCTAACCTAACCTAACCTAACCTAACCCAACCTAACCTAACCTAACCTAACCTAACCTAACCTAACCTAACCTAACCTAACCTAACCTAACCTAACCTAACCTAACCTAACCTAACCTAACCTAACCTAACCTAACCTAACCTAACCTAACCTAACCTAACCTAACCTAACCTAACCTAACCTAACCTAACCTAACCTAACCTAACCTAACCTAACCTAACCTAACCTAACCTAACCCAACCTAACCTAACCTAACCTAACCTAACCTAACCTAACCTAACCTAACCTAACCTAACCTAACCTAACCTAACCTAACCTAACCTAACCTAACCTAACCTAACCTAACCTAACCTAACCTAACCTAACCTAACCTAACCTAACCTAACCTAACCTAACCTAACCTAACCTAACCTAACCTAACCTAACCTAACCTAACCTAACCTAACCTAACCTAACCTAACCTAACCTAACCTAACCTAACCTAACCTAACCTAACCTAACCTAACCTAACCTAACCTAACCCAACCTAACCTAACCCAACCCAACCCAACCTAACCTAACCTAACCTAACCTAACCTAACCTAACCTAACCTAACCTAACCTAACCTAACCTAACCTAACCTAACCTAACCTAACCTAACCTAACCCAACCTAACCTAACCTAACCTAACCTAACCTAACCTAACCTAACCTAACCTAACCTAACCTAACCTAACCTAACCTAACCTAACCTAACCTAACCTAACC
>JAXCGZ010012576.1:0-12500 GCA_037179515.1 Halocaridina rubra | reverse complement strand
ACTTAACCTAACCTAACCTAACCTAACTTAACCTAACCTAACCTAACCTAACCCAACCTAACCTAACCTAATCTAACCTAACTTAACCTAACTTAACCTAACCTAACCTAACCTAACCTAACTTAACCTAACCTAACCTAACCTAACCTAACCTAACTTAGCCTAACCTAACCTAACCTAACCTAACCTAACTTAACCTAACCTAACCTAACCTAACCTAACTTAACCTAACCTAACCTAACCTAACTTAACCTAACCTAACCTAACCAAACCTAACCTAACCTAACCTAACTTAACCTAACCTAACCTAACCTAACCTATCTTAACCTAACCTAACCTAGGTTAGGTTAGGTTAGGTTAGGTTAGTAGGGGGGTTAGGTTAGGTTAGATTAGGTTAGGTTAGGTTAGGTTGGGTTAGGTTAGGTTAGGTTAGGTTAGGTTAGGTTGGGTTAGGTTAGGCTAAGTTAGGTTAGGTTAGGTTAGGTCAGGTTAAGTTAGGTTAGGTTAGGTTAGGTTAGGTTAGGTTAAGTTAGGTTAGGTTAGGTTGGGTTAGGTTAGGTTAGGTTAGGTTAAGTTATGTTAGGTTAGGTTAAGTTAGGTTAGGTTCGGTTAAATTAGGTTAGGTTAGGTTAGGTTAAGTTAAGTTAGCTTAGGTTAGGTTAGGTTAGGTTAGGTTAAGTTAGGATAGGTTAGGTTAAGTTAAGTTAGTTTAGGTTAGTTTAGGTTAGGTTAGGTTAGGTTGAGTTAGGTTAGGCTAGGTTTGGTTAGGTTAGGTTAGGTTAGGTTAAGTTAGGTTAGGTTAGGTCAGGTTAGGTTAAGTTAGGTTAGGTTAGGCTAGGTTAGGTTAGGTTAAGTTAGGTTAGGTTAGGTTAGGTTAAGTTAGGTTAGGTTAGGTTAGGTTAAGTTAGGTTAGGTTAGGTTAGGTTAGGTTAGGTTAAATTGGGTTAGGTTAGGTTAGGTTAGGTTAGGTTAGATTAAGTTAGGCTAGGTTAGGTTAGGTTAGGTTAACTTAGGTTAGGTTAGGTTAGGTTAGGTTAAGTTAGGTTAGGTTAAGTTAGGTTAGGTCAAGTTAGGTTAGGTTAGGTTAAGTTAGGTTAGGTTAGGTTAGGTTAGGTTAGGTTAAGTTAGGTTAGGTTAGGTTAGGTTAGGTTAGGTTAAGTTAGGTTAAGTTAGGTTAGGTTAGGTTAAGTTAGGTTAGGTTAGGTTAGATTAGGTTAGGTTAAGTTAGGTTAGGTTAGGTTAGGTTAAGTTAGGTTAGGTTAGGTTAGGTTAGGTTAGGTTAAGTTAGGTTAGGTTAGGTTAGGTTAGGTTAGGTTAAGTTAGGTTAGGTTAGGTTAGGTTAGGTTTGGTTAGGTTAGGTTAGGTTAAGTTAGGTTAGGTTAGGTTAGGTTAGGTTGAGTTAGGTTATGTTAGGTTAGGTTAGGTTAGGTTAGGTTAGGTTTGGTTAGGTTAAGTTAGGTCAGGTTAGGCTAGGTTAGGTTACGTTAAGTTAGGTTAGGTTAGGTTAGGTTAAGTTAGGTTAGGTTAGGTTAGGTTAAATTAGGTTAGGTTAGGTTAGGTTAGGTTAGGTTAGGTTAAGTTAGGTTAGGTTAGGTTAGGTTAGGTTAAGTTAAGTTAGGTTAGGTTAAGTTAGGTTAGGTTAGGTTAGGTTAAGTTAGGTTATTTTAAGCTAGGTTAGGTTAGGTTAGGTTAGGTTAAGTTAGGTTAGGTTAGGTTAGGTTAGGTTAGGTTAGGTTGGGTTAGGTTAGGTTAGGTTAGGTTAGGTTAGGTTAGGTTAGTTTGGGTTTTGTTAGGTTAGGTTGGGTTAGGTTAGGTTAGGTTAGGTTAGGTTAGGTTAGGTTAAGTTAGGTTAGGTTAGTTTAGGTTAAGTTAGGTTAGGTTAGGTTAGGTTAGGTTAGGTTAGGATAATTCAAAAAAAATCCATAAAGATATCCAAAAAAAATTTAGGTTAGGTTAGGTTAGGTTAGGTTAAGTTAGGTTAGGTTAGGTTAGGTTAAGTTAGGTTAGGTTAAGTTAGTTTAGCTTAGGTTAGGTTAAGTTAGGTTAGGTTAAGTTAGGTTAGGTTAGGTTAGGTTAAGTTAGGTTAGGTTAAGTTAAGTTAGGTTAGGTTAGGTTAGGTTAGGTTAAGTTAGGTTAGGTTAAGTTAGGTTAGGCTAGGTTTGGTTAGGTTAGGTTAGAGGTTAGGTTAGGTTAGGTTAGGTTAGGTTAGGTTAAGTTAGGTTAGGTTAGCTTAGGTTAGGTTAAGTTAGGTTAGGTTAGGTTAGGTTAGGTTAGGTTAAGTTAGGTTAAGTTAGGTTATATTAGGTTAGGTTTGGTTGGGTTAGGTTAGGTTAGGTTAGGTTAAGTTAGGTTAGGTTAGGTTAGGTTAAGTTAGGTTAGGTTAGGTTAAGTTAGGTTAGGTTACATTAGGTTAGGTTAAGTTAGGTTAGGTTAGATTAGGTTAGGTTAAGTTAGGTTAGGTTAGGTTAGGTTAAGTTAGGTTAGGTTAGGTTAGGTTAGGTTAGTTTAGGTTAGTTTGGGTTAGGTTAGGTTAGGTTAGGTTAGTTTGGGTTGGGTTAGGTTAGGTTAGGTTAGGTTAGGTTAGGTTAAGTTAAGTTAGGTTAGGTTAGGTTAGGTTAGGTTAGGTTAATTAAAAAAAATCCATTAAAATTCTTAAAGTAATTTTCAAAGATTTTTTGGATTTTTTCCTTAACAATCTTTAAAAATCCCTACAAATCCCTCAAAATCCTTAAGAATTCCTAACAATTCAAAAAATATCGAAAACTCCATAGAAGAAAATCCATACAAATCTCTTAAAATCAATAAAAATAACAAAAAATCCATGAAAAATCCAAAAAAACAAAAAAAAAATTTATAAAAATCCACGAAAAACACCAAAAATCAATAGAAATTAATGTAAATATTTAATTTTAGGGATTATTAGTTGATTTTAGTGATTTTTAGAGATTTTAAATTTTTTTTTATAGATTTTTAAGGATTTCTAGAGATTTTAAGGGATTTATAGCAAAATTTAATGATTTTTAGAGATTTTTAAAGAATTTTATGTATTTTTTTGGAATTTCTTTTAATTTTTGGTAATATCTAAAGATTTTTTTGAGATATCTTTATTAATTTTTTTTGAATTAACCTAACCTAACCTAATCTAACCTAACCTAACCTAACCTAACCTAACCCAACCTAACCTAACCTAACCTAACCTAACCTAACTTAACCCAACCTAACCTAACCCAACCCAAACTAACCTAACCTAACCTAACCTAACCTAACCCAACCTAACCTAACCTAACTTAACCTAACCTAACCTAACCTAACTTAACCTAACCTAACCTAACCTAACCTAACCTACCTTAACCTAACCTATCTTAACCTAACCTAACCTAACCTAACCTAACTTAACCTAACCTATCTTAACTTAACCTAACCTAACCTAACCTAACTTAACCTAACCTAACCTAACCTAACCTAACCTAACTTAACCTAACCTAACCTAACCTAACTTAACCTAACCTAACCTAACCTAACCTAACTTAACCTAACCTAACCTAGCCTAACCTAACCTAACCTAACTTAATGTAACCTAACCTAACCTAACCTAACTTAACCTAACCTAACCTAACCTAACTTAACCTAACCTAACCCAACCTAACCTAACCTAGCCTAACCTAACCTAACCTAAATTAACCTAACCTAACTTAACCTAACCTAACCTAACCTAACCTAACTTAACCTAACCTAACTTAACTTAACCTAACCTAACCTAACCTAACCAAACTTAACCTAACCTAACCTAACCTAACCTAACTTAACCTAACCTAACCTAACCTAACTTAACCTAACCTAACCTAACCTAACCTAACCTAACTTAACCTAACCTAACCTAACCTAACATAACTTAACCTAACCAAACCTAACCTAACATAACTTAACCTAACCTAACCTAACCTAACCTAACATAACCTAACCTAACCTAACCTAACCTAACCTAACTCAACCTAACCTAACCTAACCTAACCTAAACTAACTTAACTTAACCTAACCTAACCTAACTTAACCTAACCAAACCTAACCTAACCTAACCTAACTTAACCTAACCTAACCTAACCTAACCTAACCTAACCTAACCTAACTTAACCTAACCTAACCTAACCTAACCTAACCTAACTTAACCTAACCTAACCTAATTTAACCTAACCTAACCTAACCTAACTTAACCAAACCTAATCTAACCTAACCCAACCTAACCTAACCTAATCTAACCTAACTTAACCTAACTTAACCTAACCTAACCTAACCTAACCTAACCTAACTTAACCTAGCCTAAACTAACCTAACCTAACCTAACTTAACCTAACCTATCTTAACCTAACCTAACCTAACCTAGCCTAACTTAACTTAACCTAACCTAACCTAACCTAACCTAACCTAACCGAACTTAACCTAACCTAACCTAACTTAACCTAACTTATCCTAACCTAACCTAGCCTAACCTAACATAACTTAACCTAACCTGACCTAACCTAACCTAACCTAATTTAAACTAACCTAACCTAACCTAACCTAACCTAACCTAACTCAACCTAACCTAACCTAACCTAACCTAAACTAACTTAACTTAACCTAACCTAACCTAACTTAACCTAGCCTAACCTAACCTAACCTAAACTAACTTAACTTAACCTAACCTAACCTAATCTAACCTAACCTAATTTAACCTAACCTAACCTAACTTAACCTAACCTAACCTAATTTAACCTAACCTAACCTAACCTGACCTAACCTAACTTAACCAAACCTAACCTAACCTAACCTAACCTAACTTAACCTAACCTAACCTAACCTAACCTAACTTAACCTAACCTAACCCAACCTAATCTAACCTAACCTAACCTAACCTAACCTAACCTAACCCAACCTAACCTAACCTAACCTAACCTAACCTAACTTAACCTAACCTAACCTAACCTAACCTAACCTAACCTAACTTAACCTAACCTAACCTAACCTAACCTAACTTAACCTAACCTAAATTAACCTAACCTAATCTAACCTAAGCTAACTTAACCTAACGTATCTTAACCTAACCAAACCTAACCTAACCTAACCTAACCTAACCTAACCTAACCTAACTTAACCTAACATAACTTAGCCTAACCTAACCTAACTTAACCTAACCTAACCTAACCTAACCTAACTTAACCTAACCTAACCTAACCTAACCTAACCTAACTTAACCTAACCTAACCCAACCTAACCTAACCTAACCTAACCTAACCCAACCTAACCTAACCTAACCTAACCTAACCTAACCCAACCTAACCTTACCCAACCCAAACTAACCTAACCTAACCTAACCTAACCCAACCTAACCTAACCTAATGTAACCTAACCTAACCTAACCTAGCTTAACCTAACCTAACCTAACCTAACCTAACCTAACTTAACCTAACCTAACTTAACCTAACCTAACCAAACCTAACCTAACTTAACCTAACCTAACTTAACTTAACCTAACCTAACCTAACCTAACCTAACTTAACCTAACCTAACCTAACCTAACCTAACCTAACCTAACTTAACCAAACCTAACCTAACCTAACCTAACCTAACTTAACCTAACCTAACCTAACCTAACCTAACCTAACTTAACCTAACCTAACCTAGCCTAACCTAACCTAACTTAACCTAACCTAACCTAACCTAACCTAACCTAACCTAACCTAACTTAACCTAACCTAACCTAACCTAACCTAACCTAACTTAACCTAACCTAACCTAACCTAACCTAACCTAACTTAACCTAACCTAACCTAACCTATCCTAACCTAACCTAACCTAACTCAACCTAACCTAACCTAACCTAACCTAACTTAACCTAACCTAACCTAACCTAACCTAACTTAACCTAACCTAACCTAACCTAACCTAACCTAACCTAACCTAACCTAACCTAATTTAACCTAACCTAGCCTAACTTAACCTAACCTAACCTAACCTAACTTAACCTAACCTAACCTAACCTAACCCAACCTAACCTAACCTAATCTAACCTAACTTAACCTAACTTAACCTAACCTAACCTAACCTAACCTAACCTAACTTAACCTAACCTAACCTAACCTAACCTAACCTAACTTAGCCTAACCTAACCTAACCTAACCTAACCTAACTTAACCTAACCTAACCTAACCTAACCTAACTTAACCTAACCTAACCTAACCTAACTTAACCTAACCTAACCTAACCAAACCTAACCTAACCTAACCTAACTTAACCTAACCTAACCTAACCTAACCTAACTTAACCTAACCTAACCTAGGTTAGGTTAGGTTAGGTTAGGTTAGTAGGGGGGGTTAGGTTAGGTTAGATTAGGTTAGGTTAGGTTAGGTTGGGTTAGGTTAGGTTAGGTTAGGTTAGGTTAGGTTGGGTTAGGTTAGGCTAAGTTAGGTTAGGTTAGGTTAGGTCAGGTTAAGTTAGGTTAGGTTAGGTTAGGTTAGGTTAAGTTAGGTTAGGTTAGGTTGGGTTAGGTTAGGTTAGGTTAGGTTAATTTAGGTTAGGTTAGGTTAAGTTAGGTTAGGTTCGGTTAAATTAGGTTAGGTTAGGTTAGGTTAAGTTAAGTTAGCTTAGGTTAGGTTAGGTTAGGTTAGGTTAAGTTAGGTTAGGTTAGGTTAAGTTAAGTTAGTTTAGGTTAGGTTAGGTTAGGTTAGGTTGAGTTAGGTTAGGCTAGGTTTGGTTAGGTTAGGTTAGGTTAGGTTAAGTTAGGTTAGGTTAGGTCAGGTTAGGTTAAGTTAGGTTAGGTTAGGCTAGGTTAGGTTAGGTTAAGTTAGTTTAGGTTAGGTTAGGTTAAGTTAGGTTAGGTTAGGTTAGGTTAAGTTAGGTTAGGTTAGGTTAGGTTAGGTTAGGTTAAATTGGGTTAGGTTAGGTTAGGTTAGGTTAGGTTAGATTAAGTTAGGCTAGGTTAGGTTAGGTTAGGTTAACTTAGGTTAGGTTAGGTTAGGTTAGGTTAAGTTAGGTTAGGTTAAGTTAGGTTAGGTTAAGTTAGGTTAGGTTAGGTTAAGTTAGGTTAGGTTAGGTTAGGTTAGGTTAGGTTAAGTTAGGTTAGGTTAGGTTAGGTTAGGTTAGGTTAAGTTAGGTTAAGTTAGGTTAGGTTAGGTTAAGTTAGGTTAGGTTAGGTTAGATTAGGTTAGGTTAAGTTAGGTTAGGTTAGGTTAGGTTAAGTTAGGTTAGGTTAGGTTAGGTTAGGTTAGGTTAAGTTAGGTTAGGTTAGGTTAGGTTAGGTTAGGTTAAGTTAGGTTAGGTTAGGTTAGGTTAGGTTAGGTTAGGCTAGGTTAGGTTAGGTTAAGTTAGGTTAGGTTAGGTTAGGTTAGGTTGAGTTAGGTTAGGTTAGGTTAGGTTAGGTTTGGTTAGGTTAGGTTTGGTTAGGTTAAGTTAGGTCAGGTTAGGCTAGGTTAGGTTACGTTTAGTTAGGTTAGGTTAGGTTAGGTTAAGTTAGGTTAGGTTAGGTTAGGTTAAATTAGGTTAGGTTAGGTTAGGTTAGGTTAGGTTAGGTTAAGTTAGGTTAGGTTAGGTTAGGTTAGGTTAAGTTAAGTTAGGTTAGGTTAAGTTAGGTTAGGTTAGGTTAGGTTAGGTTAAGTTAGGTTATTTTAAGTTAGGTTAGGTTAGGTTAGGTTAGGTTAAGTTAGGTTAGGTTAGGTTAGGTTAGGTTAGGTTAGGTTGGGTTAGGTTAGGTTAGGTTAGGTTAGGTTAGGTTAGGTTAGTTTGGGTTTTGTTAGGTTAGGTTGGGTTAGGTTAGGTTAGGTTAGGTTAGGTTAAGTTAGGTTAGGTTAGTTTAGGTTAAGTTAGGTTAGGCTAGGTTAGGTTAGGTTAGGTTAGGATAATTCAAAAAAAATCCATAAAGATATCCAAAAAAAATTTAGGTTAGGTTAGGTTAGGTTAGGTTAAGTTAGGTTAGGTTAGGTTAGGTTAAGTTAGGTTAGGTTAAGTTAGTTTAGCTTAGGTTAGGTTAAGTTAGGTTAGGTTAAGTTAGGTTAGGTTAGGTTAGGTTAAGTTAGGTTAGGTTAAGTTAAGTTAGGTTAGGTTAGGTTAGGTTAGGTTAAGTTAGGTTAGGTTAAGTTAGGTTAGGCTAGGTTTGGTTAGGTTAGGTTAAGTTAGGTTAGGTTAGGTTAGGTTAGGTTAGGTTAGGTTAGCTTAGGTTAGGTTAAGTTAGGTTAGGTTAGGTTAGGTTAGGTTAGGTTAAGTTAGGTTAAGTTAGGTTATATTAGGTTAGGTTTGGTTGGGTTAGGTTAGGTTAGGTTAGGTTAAGTTAGGTTAGGTTAGGTTAGGTTAAGTTAGGTTAGGTTAGGTTAAGTTAGGTTAGGTTACATTAGGTTAGGTTAAGTTAGGTTAGGTTAGATTAGGTTAGGTTAAGTTAGGTTAGGTTAGGTTAGGTTAAGTTTGGTTAGGTTAGGTTAAGTTAAGTTAGTTTAGGTTAGGTTAGGTTAGGTTGAGTTAGGTTAGGTTAGGTTAGGTTAGGTTAGGTTAAGTTAGGTTAGGTTAAATTAGGTTAGGTTAGGTTAAGTTAGGTTAGGTTAGGTTAGGTTAGGTTAGGTTAGGTTAGGTTAGGCTAGGTTAGGTTAGGTTAAGTTAGGTTAGGTTAGGTTAGGTTAGGTTAAGTTAGGTTAGGTTAGGTTAGGTTAGGTTAAGTTAAGTTAGGTTAGGTTAAGTTAGGTTAGGTTAGGTTAGGTTAGGTTAAGTTAGTTTAGGTTAAGTTAGGTTAGGTTAGGTTAAGTTAGGTTAGGTTAGGTTAGGTTAAGTTAGGTTAGGTTAGTTTAGGTTAGGTTAGGTTAGGTTAGTTTGGGTTAGGTTAGGTTAGGTTAGGTTAGTTTGGGTTGGGTTAGGTTAGGTTAGGTTAGGTTAGGTTAAGTTAGGTTAGGTTAGGTTAGGTTAGGTTAGGTTAATTAAAAAAAAATCCATTAAAATTCTTAAAGTAATTTTCAAAGATGTTTTTGGATTTTTTCCTTAACAATCTTTAAAAATCCCTACAAATCCCTAAAAATCCTTAAGAATTCCTAACAATTCAAAAAATATCTAAAACTCCATAAAAG
Organism: Halocaridina rubra; assembly: GCA_037179515.1. Classification (NCBI taxonomy): domain Eukaryota; kingdom Metazoa; phylum Arthropoda; class Malacostraca; order Decapoda; family Atyidae; genus Halocaridina; species Halocaridina rubra. The sequence goes on along the minus strand of JAXCGZ010012576.1, from coordinate 3,420 downwards.
AAAACCCATACAAATCTCTTAAAATCAATAAAAATAACAAAAAATCCATGAAAAATCCAAAAAAACAAAAAGAAATATATAAAAATCCACGAAAAACACCAAAAATCAATAGAAATTAATGTAAATATTTAATAATCTAAAATCTCTATGAATCACTAAAATTTATTAAACCCTATAACAATCTAAAAGTCCTTAAAAGTCCATACAAATCCCAAAAAATCTCTAAAAATCCCTAAAACTCATTAAAAATCCCTATAAATCGCTAAAAACTCTTAAAAATACATCAAAATCCTAAAAAAACAATAAAAATCTCTAAAAATCCCTACAAATCTCTAAAATTTTCAAAAAATCCTTAAAAAATCCAAAAAATTCATAAAAATTCAAAAAAATCCTTAAAAATCTTTAAAGATCCATAAAATTCCCCTGAAAAATCCCTACAAATCAACAAATTTTCCAAAAAATCCCCAAAAATCCATGAAAATTTATTAATAATACATAGAAATCCCTGAAAAAAATCCATAAACATCTTTGAAAATTACTTTAAGAATTTTAATGGATTTTTAGGTATTTGCATGGATTTTTACAGATATTTGGTATTTTTTATGAATTTTTAGGGATATTAAGAATTTTTTTGAGAGATTTTTAGTGATTTTTTTTTAGAAATTTTCAAGGATTTTTATTTTTTTTAAGGATTTTTAGAAAAATTTAGAGATTTTTAAGGAGTTTTATAGAGAATTTTAGGGATTATTAGTTGATTTTAGTGATTTTTAGAGATTTTGAATTTTTTTTTATAGATTTTTAAGGATTTCTAGAGATTTTAAGGGATTTATAGCAAAATTTAATGATTTTTAGAGATTTTTAAAGAATTTTATGTATTTTTTTGGAATTTCTTTTAATTTTTGGTAATATCTAAAGATTTTTTTGAGATATCTTTATTAATTTTTTTTGAATTAACCTAACCTAACCTAATCTAACCTAACCTAACCTAACCTAACCTAACCCAACCTAACCTAACCTAACCTAACCTAACCTAACTTAACCCAACCTAACCTAACCCAACTCAAACTAACCTAACCTAACCTAACCTAACCTAACCCAACTTAACCTAACCTAACCTAACCTAACCTAACTTAACCTAACCTAACCAAACCTAACCTACCTTAACCTAACCTAACTTAACCTAACCTAACCTAACCTAACCTAACTTAACCTAACCTATCTTAACTTAACCTAACCTAACCTAACCTAACTTAACCTAACCTAACCTAACCTAACCTAACCTAACCTAACCTAACTTAACCTAACCAAACCTAACCTAACTTAACATAACCTAACCTAACCTAACCTAACTTAACCTAACCTAACCTAACCTAACTTAATGTAACCTAACCTAACCTAACCTAACTTAACCTAACCTAACCTAACCTAACTTAACCAAACCTAACCCAACCTAACCTAACCTAACCTAACCTAACCTAACCTAACTTAACCTAACCTAACTTAACCTAACCTAACCTAACCTAACCTATCTTAACCTAACCTAACTTAACTTAACCTAACCTAACCTAACCTAACCAAACTTAACCTAACCTAACCTAACCTAACCTAACTTAACCTAACCTAACCTAACCTAACTTAACCTAACCTAACCTACCCTAACCTAACCTAACTTAACCTAACCTAACCTAACCTAACATAACTTAACCTTACCTAACCTAACCTAACCTAACTTAACCTAACCTAACCTAACCTAACCTAACCTAACCTAACTTAACCTAACCTAACCTAACCTAACCTAACCTAACTCAACCTAACCTAACCTAACCTAACCTAAACTAACTTAACTTAACCTAACCTAACCTAACTTAACCTAACCAAACCTAACCTAACCTAACCTAACTTAACCTAACCTAACCTAACCTAACCTAACCTAACCTAACCTAACTTAACCTAACCTAACCTAACCTAACCTAACCTAACTTAACCTAACCTAACCTAATTTAACCAAACCTAACCTAACCTAACTTAACCTAACCTAATCTAACCTAACCCAACCTAACCTAACCTAATCTAACCTAACTTAACCTAACTTAACCTAACCTAACCTAACCTAACCTAACCTAACTTAACCTAGCCTAACCTAACCTAACCTAACCTAACTTAACCTAACCTAACTTAACCTAACCTAACCTAACCTAGCCTAACTTAACTTAACCAAACCTAACCTAACCTAACCTAACCTAACCTAACTTAACCTAACCTAACCTAACTTACCCTAACTTATCCTAACCTAACCTAGCCTAACCTAACATAACTTAACCTAACCTGACCTAACCAAACCTAATTTAAACTAACCTAACCTAACCTAACCTAACCTAACCTAACCTAACTCAACCTAACCTAACCTAACCTAACCTAAGCTAACTTAACTTAACCTAACCTAACCTAACTTAACCTAGCCTAACCTAACCTAACCTAAACTAACTTAACTTAACCTAACCTAACCTAACCTAACCTAACCTAATTTAACCTAACCTAACCTAACTTAACCTAACCTAACCTAACTTAACCTAGCCTAACCTAACCTGACCTAACCTAACTTAACCTAACCTAACCTAACCTAACCTAACCTAACTTAACCTAACCTAACCTAACCTAACCTAACTTAACCTAACCTAACCCAACCTAATCTAACCTAACCTAACCTAACATAACCCAACCTAACCTAACCTAACCTAACCTAACCCAACCTAACCTAACCCAACCTAACCTAACCTAACCTAACCTTGCCTAACCTAACCTAACCCAACCTAGCCTAACATAACATAACCTAACCAAACCTAACCTAACCTAACCTACCTAACTTAACCTAACCTAACCTAACCTAACCCAACCCAACCCAACCTAACCTAATGTAACCTAACCTAACCTATAACCTAACCTAACCTAACCTAACCTAGCCTAACCTAACCCCCCTACTAACCTAACCTAACCTTACCTAACCTAACCTAACCTAACCTAGGTTAGGTTAGGTTAAGTTAGGTTAGGTTAGGTTAGGTTACGTTAAGTTAGGTTAGGTTAGGTTAGGTTAGGTTAAGTTAGGTTAGGTTAGGTTAGGTTTGGTTAGGTTAGGTTAGGTTAAGTTAGGTTAGGTTAGGTTAGGTTAAGTTAGGTTAGGTTAGGTTAGGTTAGGTTAAGTTAGGTTAGGTTAAGTTAGGTTAGGTTAGGTTAAGTTAGGTTAGGTTAGGTTTGGTTAAGTTAAGTTAGGTTAGGTTAGGTTAGGCTAGGTTAGGTTAAGTTAGGTTAGGTTAGGTTAGGTTAGGTTAGGTTAAGTTAGGTTAGGTTAGGTTAGATTAGGTTAGGTTAGGTTAAGTTAGGTTAGGTTAGGTTAGGTTAGGTTAGGTTAGGTTAAGTTAGGTT
>JAXCGZ010012575.1:0-17500 GCA_037179515.1 Halocaridina rubra | reverse complement strand
ATATATATATATATATATATATATATATATATATATATATATATATATATATATATATATATATATATATATATATATATATGCGTGTGTGTGTGTATTTGTGTGTCTGATAGTAATTTCTTAAAGCTCACAAATTTACAAAGAGATTTCACACATATAAAAACTGGCGAATGAAAATATACAAAAATATAAAAAATCGATAACATAAACTTATATTAAAATGTACAACTCTGAAACATTTACCAAGAAATAATAATATTAAAAATAATAACTGCAAATCAATACAACCATAATAAATAAATCCATTAGTTAATAATGATATGTAAACATTAATACATCTCTTAGAAAAAATTAGAATAAAGTGCACACTAAAATATATATATATATATATATATATATATATATATATATATATATATATATAATATATATATATATATATATATATATATATATATATATATATATATATATATATATATATATATATATATATATATATATATATATATATATAAAGTAATCTTGTAAAGATGAGTAATCCCAAGAATCCCATGTAAAGTTAAATAACCCAGGTTTGTTAGGTAAATACAGGTTAAGTTAGGTTATGTTAGGACAGGTTAGCTTAGGAGACATATAATTAGGAATAACCCTAGAGCACCTTGGGGTTCCTCTTCTTAACAAGTTCCAATAATGCATTTAATAAATAAATAAAGAAAATGATCAACAAACAAACCAACCACTACAAAAAAAAAAAAAAAAAAAAAAAAAAAAAAATATATATATATATATATATATATATATATATATATATATATATATATATATATATATATATATATATATATATATATATATATATATAGAAATGAGAGGAGTGCCACTAGCCACATACAGCAATGCCAACAAGTGCCAGGAAAAAGTAATCCAATCAACGTTTGGTACATTGTGTAACGCAGAGCCAACCTCCCCTTCCAAATCTTTTAGATGTATAGTTTATTGCTTGTGGCACTATTGTTCAAAATGAAAATGGCTCCCCCCCCCCCCTGACGCCTATATTAGATTCCTGACCCGAATATCCAAACATAACTTCCCTAAATTCTAACTTGGTCTCACTTTATTTTCCTTATATCTTTCTTATGTAGGGTAATGTAATTCACACACACACACACACACACACACACACACACACACACACACACACACACACACACACACACACACACACACACACACACACACACACACACACACACACACACACACACACACACACACACAGAAAAAACATAAATGCCTGGCAAACCTACAAAAGAGCAAGAAATGACTACCTAAGTAAAAGGAGAGAGGCAGAGAGAGACAATGAGAGGGACATCACCAGGAAGGCTAAAGAAAATCCCAAGCTTTTCCACAGCTTTATCAGAGGAAAACTGAAGGTAAAAGAACAGGTTTTAAGGCTAAAGAGAGCGGATGGAAGCATCACTGAGACGGATGAAGAGATCTGCAAAGGATTGAACAAGGAGTTTCAGTCAGTATTTACAACAGAAAATACCCCACCCCCTCAGATTGCAGAGATAGAAGCTCAAGGGCCGGTATTAGAGAACATCAACCTTACAGCCACAGAGGTATGCAAAGCGCTGATGGATTTAGATGTTCATAAAGCTACAGGTCCTGATGACATATCCCCTCATGTGCTTAAAAAATGTGCAAACTCAATATCAGTGGCATTAAGTATCATATTTAAAGAGTCCCTGGAGTCAGGGGAGATTCCAAGATGCTGGAAACAAGCAAATGTGATACCTATCTTCAAAATGGGAAGGAGGGATACGGCTCTGAACTATAGACCAGTTTCCTTGACCAGCATAGTTTGCAAAGTTATGGAGAAACTACTAAGGAAACATATCTCTCTTCACTTGGAATCCTTCAACTTTTTGTCAGTGAGGCAACATGGCGTCAGAGAAGGTAGATCAACAGTAACAAACTTATTAGAATTTTATGATGAGGTAAGCCGAATCTTACAGGAAAGAGAGGGCTGGGAAGATTGCATATTCCTAGACTTCCAGAAAGCATTTGACATTGTTCTACATGGGAGACTTATTAGGAAGCTGCAATCAATGGCTAGAATAGGTGGAAATGTTTTGGAATGGATAAAAACTTACTTAGAAGGAAGGGAACAGAGGGTTAGAGTAAGACACTCAGTGTCTGAATGGAGAAGAGTTAGTAGTGGAGTTCCACAGGGTTCAGTTTTAGGGCCACTTTTGTTCCTTGTATATGTAAATGACCTACCAGAGTCTGTAAATTCATTCATGAATATGTTTGCAGATGATGCAAAGATTGTGAAGAAAGTAAAAAACGAGAACAATGGTAGAGAACTTCAGGAGGATCTAAATAATCTGCATGAGTGGTCAGAAAAGTCGTTAATGAAATTCAATACTTCAAAATGTAAGGTAATGAGAATGGGTACAAGTGCAAGAAGGCCCAAGCTTGACTAGTCGGTAGCTGGAGTACAACTTCAAGAGACAGAAAATGAGAGAGATGTAAGAGTAAACATACTGGCAGATTTGTCTCCAGAAATACATATAAATGCCATAGTAAGGGCAGCATATGCATTCTTATCATATGTGAGGGTAGCCTTCAGGCACATGGACAAGGAAATGTTCAGAAATATTTATGTAACCTATATGAGGCCAAAACTCGAATATGCAGCCCCCTTTTGGAATCCACACTTGAAAAAGCACATAGCTAAGCTTGAAAAAGTTCAAAGACATGCCACGACACTGGTGCCAGAAATACGCAATCTCAGTTATGATGAGAGGCTGAGGGAATTAGACTTACCATCACTCGAAGCTAGAAGATTGAGGGGGGATATGGTGACAGTCTTTAAATTCCTTCATGGTTATGATAGAGTGGATAGGGATCGATATTTTGATATGGCTGGCTCTAGAACTAGAGGTCATAGTTTGAAGCTTCGTAAGAAAACTTCTTTGCAGGATGTAAGGAAATTGTTTTTCAGTGTAAGAGTAGTTGATAATTGGAATTGGCTAAGCGAGGAGGTAGTTAATGCTATCTCAATCCATAGTTTTAAGGACAGGTATGATAAGTATGACTAAGTATAAAGTGGAACCGATGAGGAGACGGGAAGATACGAGCTTTTGGCTCTTTCCCGTAAACACAATTAGGTAATCAATTAGGTAATTACGCACACACACACACACACACACACACACACACACACACACACACACACACACACACACACTATATATATATATATATATATATATATATATATATATATATATATATATGTGTGTGTGTGTGTGTGTGTGTGTGTGTGTGTGTGTGTGTGTGTGTGTGTGTGTGTGTGTGTGTGTGCATACGCATGAGTTTTCCCGTTAGAGTACCCTCAAGAATTTTTATTTTTAAATGGATGTCTATTATAAACGGGAAATTAACAAAGTAGTTTCTTTTTAATTCCGTACAATGCAAATATGTTTAAATCTAGAATAAAAAAAATCTGTCATTAAAAACACTGATGATGAATACGGGATATAACGGATGAACTAAAAACTGACAAGGAAACTCACATACATTATACAGCTTAAAAAAAAAAAAAAAAAAAAAAACTTTTTTTTCCACTATAAAAGATAACAGTCAGATAGCCAAATTGATCCACAGTAAAATAAGACTAAAAATACAACGTATAAAACAACTTCCATATGAGAACATAAAACTAAAACATTTATATACAAAGAGAAACACAAACAGAGGAATGAAAATTAAACAATAAAATACATAAGAAAAGGAAAAGTGAAATGAGAATAATGAAATAATTAAAACGGGTGAGAAACTGAAAAAAAAAATAAAGTATTTGGTCAGAAAATCCAAATAAATAAGGAAAACAAATTTAAACATCTATAATTATATTTCTCAAACATAGAATCAGCAATGACAACAAAGCTTTTAAACATTATCATTATAAAAATTAGTTATGAAGACAAAAACACCCCTGAGAGCAATGCCTGGAACTTAAATGGTTTCATCCTAATATGGTGCTGATATTAACTGGAAAATTACGCCTCCTCAACAACATAACCAGTTGCGCACGCGCGAGTGTGTGTGTGTGTGTGTGTGTGTGTGTGTGTGTGTGTGTGTGTGTGTGTGTGTGTGTGTGTGTGTGTGTGTGTGTGGATTACCTAATTGTGATTACCTAATTCTGTTTACGGGAAAGAGCCCAAAGCTCGTATCTTCCCGTCTCCTGATCGGTTCCATTTTGTACTTAGTCATACTTATCATACCTGTCCTTAAAACTATGGATTGAGATAGCATTGTGTGTGTGTGTGTGTGTGTGTGTGTGTGTGTGTGTGTGTGTGTGTGTGTGTGTGTGTGTGTGTGTGTGTGTTTACCTAATTGTGTGCTGGGGAAGGAGACTTACACTCGTAACTCCCCGTCTCCTGGTCGGTTTCATTTTGTCAATTACTAACATTTATCATATATGTACATAAATCTATAAATGCATTTGGCATTGACAACTTCCTCGCTAAGCGAATTCCAATCATCGACTATGATCACACTTAAAAATTACTTCCTGACATCTTGCAAAGAAGTTTTCTTACGAACCTTCAAACTATAACCTTTAGATCTAGAGTCACCCATATAAAAATACAGACCCCTGTCCACTCTGTCAAAACCCTAAAGGAATTCAAGGTGTGTGTGTGTATGTGTGTGTGTGATTACCTAATTGTGTTTACGGGAAAGAGCCCAAAGCTCGTATCTTCCCGTCTCCTGATCGGTTCCATTTTTAGACTTAGTGTGATTACCTAATTGTGATTACCTAATTGTGTTTACGGGAAAGAGCCCAAAGCTCGTATCTTCCCGTCTCCTGATCGGTTCCATTTTTAGACTTAGTGATACTTATCATACCTGTCCTTAAAACTATGGATTGAGGTAGCATTAACTACCTCCTCGCTTAGCGAATTCCAATTATCAACTACTCTTACACTGAAAAAGTATTTCCTTACATCCTGCAAACAAGTTTTCTTCCGAAGCTTCAAACTATGACCTCTAGTTCTAGAGCCAGCCATATCGAAATATCGATCCCTATCCACTCTATCATAACCATGAAGGAATTTAAAGACTGTCACCATATCCCCCCTTACTCTTCTAGCTTCGAGTGATGGCAAGTCTAATTCCCTCAGCCTCTCATCATAACCGAGATTGCGTATTTCTGGCACCAGTTTCGTGGCATGTCTTTGAACTTTTTCAAGCTTAGCTATGTGCTTTTTCAAGTGCGGATTCCAAAAGGGGGCTGCATATTCGAGTTTTGGCCTCACATAGGTTACATAAATATTTCTGAACATTTCCTTGTCCATGTGCCTGAAGGCTACCCTTACATTTGATAAGAATGCATATGCTGCCCTTACTACGCCATTTATATGTATTTCTGGAGACAAATCTGCCAATATGTTTACTCCTAGATCTCTCTCATTTTCTGTCTCCTGAAGCTGTACTCCAGCCACCGAGTAGTCAAGCTTGGGCCTTCTTGCACTTGTACCCATTCTCATTACCTTACATTTTGAGGTATTGAATTTCATTAGCCACTTTTCTGACCACTCATGCAGATTATTTAGATCCTCCTGAAGTTCTCTACCATTGTTCTCGTTTTTTACTTTCTTCACAATCTTTGCATCATCTGCAAACATATTCATGAATGAATTTACAGACTCTGGTAGGTCATTTACATATACAAGGAACAAAAGTGGCCCTAAAACTGAACCCTGTGGAACTCCACTACTAACTCTTCTCCATTCAGACACTGAGTGTCTTACTCTAACCCTCTGTTCCCTTCCTTCTAAGTAAGTTTTTATCCATTCCATGACATTTCCACCTATTCTAGCCATTGATTGCAGCTTCCTAATAAGTCTCCCATGTGGAACAGTGTCAAACGCTTTCTGGAAGTCTAGGAATATGCAATCTGCCCAGCCCTCTCTTTCCTGTAAGATTTGGCTTACCTCATCATAAAATTCTAATAAGTTTGTTACTGTTGATCTTCCTTCTCTGAAGCCATGTTGCCTCACTGACAAAAAGTTGAAGGATTCCAAGTGAAGAGAGATATGTTTCCTTAGTAGTTTCTCCATAAGTTTGCAAACTATGCTGGTCAAGGAAACTGGTCTATAGTTCAGAGCCGTATCCCTCCTTCCCTTTTTGAAGATAGGTATCACATTTGCTTGTTTCCAGCATCTTGGAATCTCCCCCGACTCCAGTGACTCCTTAAATATGATACTTAGTGCCACTGATATTGTGTTTGCGCATTTTTTAAGCACATGAGGGGATATGTCATAAGGACCTGTAGCTTTATGAACATCTAAATCCATCAGCGCTTTGCATACCTCTGTGGCTGTAAGGTTGATGTTCTCTAATACTGGCCCTTGAGCTTCTATCACTGCAATCTGAGGGGGTGGGGTATTTTCTACTGTAAATACTGACTGAAACTCCTTGTTCAATTCTTTGCAGATCTCTTCGTCCGTCTCAGTGATGCTTCCATCCGCTCTCTTTAGCCTTAAAACCTGTTCTTTTACCTTCAGTTTTCCTCTGATAAAGCTGTGGAAAAGCTTGGGATTTTCTTTAGCCTTCCTGGTGATGTCCCTCTCATAATCTCTCTCTGCCTCTCTCCTTTTATTTAGGTAGTCATTTCTTGCTCTTTTGTAGGTCTGCCAGGCATTTATGTTTTTTCTCCTCCTATACCTTTTCCAGCATTTGTCTCTCCACTCCTTAGCTCTTTTACACCCATTATCGAACCATTTCTCTCTGGCATGAATTACACCTACTTTGGTGACAGGTATGCAGCAATCTACTATCTTCCCATATTTCTCACAAAAGATGTCATACATTTCTTGTACAGATTTGTTGTAAAATAAGGTTCTCCAGTCAATAACTGCAAAAAGCTCATTCATTTTGATGTAATCTCCTTTCGGATAGTTCCTCCTCATGTCCTCAGTGCCTCTACTCTCAGGAAGAATGTCTTCAATGATATACTCCATCAACAACACATAGTGGTCACTCTTTCCAATTGGTGGTTCATACTCAATATTTTCAATATCCAACACATTATCTGTGAACACTAGATCAAGTAGTGATGGCTCATCCCCACCCCTGGCTCTTGTTGGTTCCATTACATGTTGGTGTAGGAAATTCCCTTGTACGCAATCTAGGAATCTTGCCCCAAATGAGTCCTCACCACTGTGTGGGTCAAGATTTATCCAATCTATCTCTTTATGATTAAAGTCTCCCATAATCAAAATCCTACATTTTTTCTCCCGTGCCATGTTAACAACTGAGTTTATGACTTCAATAGTACCTATATGACTTTCCTCATAAATTTCAAGCCTATTTTGGTTCCTTGGTGGGTTGTATACAACAGTTATTATAATGCTCTCTGACCCAGTATTTATGCGAGCAACAAGAAATTCCCTGAACTCACTTTCTATAGCCAAGTTTATTTCTTCAACTTGAATCCTCTCATATATGAGCAGTGCTATCCCTCCACCAGTCCTCTCAGATCTTTCGACCCTTAGTATTCTGAAGCCCTTAGGAAAAACTGTGACACTGTTTATGTCCTCACTCAACTTAGTCTCTGTAATTGCTACTATATCTGCCTTACTGTTGTGGATCCTATCTTTTAATTCTACTGCCTTACCAGCTAATCCATCAGCATTTGTGTATAACAATCTTAATGAGGCCCCATCCCCTGATCTTCTGTCATTATCATCTTTATCTCCCCTTTGTCTGGAAGTATTCTGTAACGAAAATTTTTCTTCTCTTCTTCATTTCTTTCATCATTTAACCTTCTTGCCTCTTGCAGCAAGTTTTTGATCTTTCCCATCTCTTCCTGTGTTCTGTATCGTCTAATGAACACTTCTTTGCATTCTTGAAGGTCTTTTAGACTTTTTTTTCTCAACAATATTTCCCTACATGTTTCCCCTCTCTCAAAGGTTACTTTTGTTGGTCTCGGCTTTCCTTCCCTCGAATATTTACTTAGTTGGTGTATGTTTACAATATCCTCAGGACCACATACTACTCCAAGCTTTCTTATCAGGTCTACAACGCTAGCTTTATTTTCTTCAAGTCTCCCCTGCCATGTTGGCTCCTGGGATTCACTTATGCCTGAGATTACCACTGTCTTCTCCTTATCAAGTGCCTGTCTGATGAGTGGGTTTGCCCTTTCCATCACAACGTCTTTCATTTTTTCGATTACTGTCTCTTTATAGTCAACTGTTTGTATGTTTTCCAGTGCCACCACCTTTACAGCCTCTTTTACTGCCACATTTCCCTTTAGTGCATCAGCAAAGGACGTTTTCATGGCATCGTTTTCCATATTCAGCTCCTGGAACTCTTTTCTGAACTGTTCAATGTTTTCCTTAATCTGAACATTCCAAGCAGCAATCTCGTCTCTCTGTGTGTGTGTGTATGTGTGTGTGTATGTGTGTGTGTGTGTATGTGTGTGTGTATGTGTGTGTGTGTGTGTATGTGTGTGTGTGTGTGTATGTGTGTATCATGGAGGGTGTTTTTAATTTTCTGATCATATTTCTAAGCTATAAGCGGAATTCCTGTCAACAATATATTTTTTTCTGAGTCATCCATCCCCAACAATACTTTCTTTTTCCCTTTGTAAAGAAGTAATATAAGGAACAGCTGGAATTTTTTTTCCAGCCAAGTGACCAGAAAACTCATTCCCATTCAATAAGGACCATCACCTTAGGACGTGAAGGAGTCTTTCTGTTATGGGATCCTGTATCTTGTTGCCTCTTAAAGCGTCTCTATTAAGGGATCCTGTACCTTCTCGCCTCTTAAAGAGGGTGTCTGTCCTCAATTTTCCTTCTTAGTTATCTACGTTCCTCTTCTCTCGAGAGAATAGGGGATGGAATCCCCCGGATCACCCAGCGATCCAGAATTGGAATCTCCCAAATCACCCATTGATCCAGAGATGGGATCCCCCTGATCACCCAGTGATCTAGGAATGGGATTCCCCGGATCGCCTAGCAATCTAGAGATGGAATCCCCCGGATCACCCAGCGATCCAGAGATTAAACCCAACGATCAAGGAAGGGGAACCCCCGAATCACCCACTGATTCGAAGACGACACACTCCGGAACACCCACCGATCCAGAGATGGGATCCACAGATCACCCACTGATCCAGAGATGGGATCCCCGGATCACCCACCTATCGAAAGTTGGGATCCCCTGTGTCACCCACTGATCCAAGGATGGAATCCCTATATCACCCATCGAATTAGAGATGGGATCCCCGGATCACCCACCGAATCGAAGATGGGATCCTTTGGATTACCCACCTATCAAGAGATGGGATCCCCCAGATCACCTGCCGAGCCAGGAAGATGAACCCCAGGATCACCCACCGATTCAGGGAAGGGATTCCTTATGTCACCCACCGTTCCAGAGACGGGATCCACAGATCACCCACTGCTCCAAAGATGTAATCCCTATATCACCCATCGATTTAGAGATGGGATCCCCGGATCACCCACCGATCCGGAGATGGGATCCCTTGGAATACCTACCGATCCAGAGATGGGATCCCCCGGACCACCTGCCGAGCCAGGAAGAGGAACCCTGAATCACCCACCGATCCAGAGAAGGGCTTCCTCATGTCACCCACAGTTCCAGGGACGGAATCCCCCGAGTCACCCACTGATCCACAGATGGGATCCCCTGGATCACCCACAGATCAAGAGACGGGATCCACAGATCACCCACTGCTCCAAAGATGTAATCCGATCCAGAGATAGGATCCCCAGGACCACCAGCCGATCCAGGAAGAGAATTCCCCGGATCACCCAACGATCTAGAGAAGGGATTCCTATTGTCACCCACAGTTCCAGGGACGGAATCCCCCGTGTCACCCACTGATCCAGTGATGGGATCCCCCAGATAACTCACCGATCCAGAGAAGGGATTCACCGTGTCACCCCACTCCACTTTGAACACTTGGGCCAACTGAAGGATCCAGTTTATTGAATCCGGAAGATATTGTTGGAGGACTTGAAGAGGAAAATTCAAAATATGGTTCTGACTTTGGCAAGTTTAAAGCTGTTTTTGTATTTAGTGTCAGGAATAAAGTTCTAGGGGAAAAAAAAAAGAGTTAAGTTTCAGAGATGATTAGATACTTCCAAGAAACTGTATTTATTCTTTCATAAGGCTCAGAAAGAAATGTATCTAAATAATAGAAATAAGAAATAAAAAGAGAGCTCATTGAAGAGGAGGATTCATTTAAAAATAAACGCCATCCTGGAACGGAAGAGAACGATTGGGCGATGTCGTCAAAATGGTTTCCCCAAAGTGAACTCTCCTATATGCCTTCAGTCTTTACGGCTGGAAATTTCGAATGCAGCATTAATGTAACTCGTTCCAGAGGAAAGAAAAAAAAATAGAATAAGATAAAAAGTGTTCATTAACTCTGGAAAAAGGCGACTCTCGACGAACCTGTGGTGAGTGGTCTGGGCAGGTTCCAAAAATAGGTAAGGCTTTTGGTCTCTGTATTGCGCCCAAACAGGTAATTTCTCAAGCAAATATTTTTTTTTAAATAAAAAGTTCCTATTTCAAAATTTGATATTTTCATCGTGGTACTCCACTATATGCGGCGAATAGATCAAACCTTTGCGCCAAAGTAGCCATCGCCAAAATGGCTTCGCCAATATGTACCAAACCCATCGTGAAGCGAACCCCGTAAATACCCGAGATATTAGACGTAGGGCATAAAATGGGTGTCTAAACTCCCGTAATAAATGTTCGAGAGGTGATAAAAAGGACCCGGAGACGGGGAATGTTTAATGCAAAAGCTCTGGTCCTGGTCTTGTTTATATAAGTTCAAACTCCTCCCTAAGACCTTTATTGACTTCCCTAAACATTGCATTAGGCGCTTCAAATATCCAATATTTACCAAGATAAATTTTCTTCTTTTTTTCTCTTAGTCTCCCGTCCCCTTTATTTACACAAACGCATACATATACAATGACAGCTGCCCCTAACGTAAAGGGGTGGCGGAGTCAAAGCATACAAAGTGACCAGAATCCTATATATCTTGATCATTCCTCGAAGCTACTTTGGGGTAACAAAATCCCACAATTCTCTCCCGCCGCTCTTCTTGGGGTCATCCAAAGGATAAATGGGCTAGATCTTCTACCGTGAGGACCGACAGCCGCAGGAAAGAACCCCTTTCTTTATCTGGAAATAATACCCAGTTTATTTCTAAAGTAACAGGATAAATGGACTAGAATATTCTACCGTGAGGCCCGACAGCCGCAGGAAAGACCCCCTTTCTTTATCTCGAAATAATACCTAGTTTATTTCTAAAATAACAGGATAAATGGCCTAGAATATTCTACCGTGAGGCCCGACAGCCGCAGGAAAGAACCCCTTTCTTTATCTCGAAATAATACCTAGTTTATTTCTAAAGTAACAGGATAAATGGACTAGAATATTCTACCGTGAGCCCGACAGCCGCAGGAAAGAACCCCTTTCTTTATCTCGAAATAATACCTAGTTTATTTCTAAAGTAACAGGATAAATGGACTAGAATATTCTACCGTGAGGCCCGACAGCCGCAGGAAAGAACCCCTTTCTTTATCTGGAAATGATACCTAGTTTATTTCCAAAATAACAGGATAAATGGACTAGAATATTCTACCGTAAGCCCGACAGCCGCAGGAAAGAAACCCTCTCTTTATCTCTAAATAGTACCTAGTTTATTTCTAAAATAACAAAAATGGCATTTTTGAGTAAGATATTTTTCATTTATTTTCCTTAAAGTTCTCAATTTCCGTTTCTGTTCAAAATTTTATCTCTGAAGTTTATCTCTGAAGTTTATCTTTTATATTCCTACAGTGTGTTTATCTAGCTCTAGTTGTATATCTGCCAAGATGGTTCAGCTTTTCTATTGAGACCAATTCGCAGACTTAGTGCCTAGCCAGAGTACATTTAAACTGTCTGCGTGTTCCTCAGTGTGTCGTAAGAGTCGACTAGATGGGGCGGAAAGAGGGGTCTGGGAATACCCTCCATTGTATTTTCCTCCCATAAAAGGTAAGTCATTTGCTCTGACTCAGCCATCCTCCTTATAAGGAAGATTATGGCTTTTGTATATAGATTTAGCTAGACATATACATGATAATATGTTAGCATAAATATTGCTACATCAGAGATAAAAATTATGTTAAGCTTTTAAACTTTTATTACAGTTTATTGCTCTCTCTTAAGCCAGGCTCAAAAGGTCAATGCAACTTTATATGGGATATCACTACATCACAAACAAATAAGTGTTGTTTAATAGAAATAGTTTTAATAACTGGCTTCAGGTGAAAGTGTGTGCTTTGACTCGGTCACCCCAATAACAAAGGGGACTGCAACTATTGTGTATGTATGTATGTATGTATGTATGAAGATTCGAAAATAACTTAAACTTGCTACTTTTTATGTTTGAAATTATTGACTGCTTAAACCGATATTTTTTCTGTTTCCAGCTTGTTAGGTGAGTAAATAGATATTGGCTCCATTATCACATGCATATATTAGCAAGCATAAAACTACAAGTATCTTTAAACAGAGGTTTAGAAAGGTTAAACAGAAAAATATCATTTTAATCCTAAGTTTCATATAAGCCTATAGGTCTAAGCTAAACATTCTGCTATTGGATTGACTTTTGTTGATGCTGTTGTTCCTTTAGTTGTCAGGCCGAACAACCCAAGTCTCTAAGGATGATCGCTGGTGATCCTGGGATATTCCACGGAGCACTCAGGGAGTGTATGTTGTGTTGATGGCGTATGTGGTTGCTTGCTGTGTAGTCTTCCATAGTGTTTTTGGGTTACTCTCAATGTCTCCGGTTGGCCGGAGTTTTCGAGAAGTGATTGCCGGAGAGTCTTTTCTTGGAAAAAAAAATTGTCATTGTGTTGAGAAATATGGAGTAATCGCCCAGGTGATAGAAGCCTCTCCCAGGTTCTCGTGCTAACTGAAGGGCAGGGGTTGATTGTTGCACTTTGGCCTCTTTGGCTGCTTCTCCCCCAAGCTGCAACTCCAAAGGGTGGGCCTACAAACAAGATGCTACCACTCCAGGTCCTCATGGTCTGGTTTTGAGTCTCACCTACAGTGTAATTTGATTTTCAAGAACGTGATAGTTATAAACAGGGTAAAGAAAAACACACAAAAACTCTTAAAGCCACCCAAAATGAACAGTACAATAAAACCTCATCACGGAAAAAATAATAAACAAACAAACACATACATATAAACAAATAAGAAAATAAACAAATAAATAAATAAATAAATAAACAAATAAATAAGTAAAGTAAGAAAGAAAGATAGAAAGAAAGAAAGGAATATTCGATAGGGAGATGGACAAGTGTTATTAATGATAACAAAAACTCGACTCCCCATCAGTGTTCAATATGCCACAACGAAGCAATGTGTATTCCAATCCCATGAACAGGAATATCAAAACATAATAATGAACCTCTTTCAGACTTCTAAATGAGCAGAGGAACTACAGAAAATGTGAATTTCACATCCTTTTACCTCATATACCACGAACCAATTTTTTTTTTCATTTACAATACGTAGGCACCACAGACTCCTCCAGAACACATGTGAACAATATACAATCCGTCCCAGTTATGCTTAAGCGGTAGCGTCCGCGACTTTGAGGCGTCAGGTCGAGGATTCGCGCCCCGTCACGGTCTGAGGTTAGCAAGGGCATGCACTCAGGGTAACGATCACATCTGCCAAAACATGTCCTTCGCAAGAAGGCGACCGTCCTAGCCCTTGGTTGAAAAGGGAGTCCGTGACATAAAACCGAAACAATCCGTTCCAGTTATGCCAAGATAAAAATTCCTACTGTGCTAAAAAAAAAAACAAAGATAGAATACCAAAAACCGTGTCAAATAAACCATTAAAATCTCTCCAAAACAAATCTTAACCTTCTCCTCGCTTCTTATATGTGTCCGTTGTTCTCTCTCATAAAAGTGCAACAAAGTCTCTTCTCTAGAAGATTTCTCTCCCTAAAGGGGGGTTTACACGGTCAAACGGTTCGTCGAACGCGGTTCGACAGACAAGTGTTTGAAGTGATGTTCGAACGTGTGAACGGGGTATTTGGTTGTCGAACACGTTCCGTGTTCGACAACCAAATACCCCGTTCACACGTTCGAACATCACTTCGAACACTTGTCTGTCGAACCGCGTTCGACGAACCGTTTGACCGTGTAAACCCCCCTTAATATCCATCCGACAAGGCGTGAGAGCCAGTGTCTGACCTTTATGCCATCTGCAACCAACCGAGAATATGCAAATATTGTATTCAGACTTCCAGACACGATTATAAAGCTACTTTATTTGCTTCCGTTTTCTTTGGATGTTTGAGATGACTTTTATCTTTTTAATCGCAATGCATTAGTAATTTTTAGGTCTCTCTGTGTCTGGAGCAGATATAATTCAAGTTATCTTTATACTAACCCCGTAACTACGTATTTAAAATGTACAGATGTAATGATTCAAGCTTAAAGGTCTCTAATGAAAAGCAGAGGGAAGGGACAGTAATAGCACAGAGCCCGACTGTACACCTACCATATATCCGAGCCCAAAGCCACTCTCTAGTCACATGGACCCAGTGATCTCCAGGCAATGGCTAAATAATCAGGTAGACCTATAGGAAAACACCGACACCCAAATTACGCCAAGTTAATCGGCAACTACATGAGACAGTGGAAGCTAATCCACCACGGGTCAGGATCAAACCTATGGCCAGTAATATGACCAGCCCCATTCGCTACACCATAATGTATAGCCTAGACATAAAATTTCAATATCAATTCTTGGAATTATGTACAGAGGCAGATTCACAGCACTATTCTCTCTAAATATAAAGGACTCTAGTGTTGTTCTGGTGAATGACATGCACTCAGGGTAACGATTACATCTGCCAAAACAAGTCCTTTGAAAGAGGGCAACCATCCTCAGCCCTTGGTAGAAAAGGGAGTCCGTGACGTAAAACCGGAGCAAGCAAGCAAGTGTTCTTCTGGTGAATGTACTTACTCTGACTCCCCCTTTACAAGGGAGATACGATCATTGTATAGGTATATGTGTACAAGAAGCCCGCCCGCTGTGGTGGTTGGTCCTCACCGCAGAAGATCCTTACCCACTTACCCTGTGGATGACCCAAACAAGGTATTGGTGAGGCTGCGTGGCAGATATTTATCCCCAAGGAGATAGGAGAAATGATCGAGGTATATTAGCTTCTGGTGAGTATGTGCTTTGACTCGGCCAACCACTTACATGGAGGATTGCGGCCATTGTATATGTATGTATGTATGTATGTATGCATGTATGTATGTGTTCGTACTGCAAGATTCCAGCAGATATTAGGAGTATGGAATCCATCAGTGAGCAATGCTGAAGAACTGATAAATCAATAAACTGCCCTTCCTAAGGTAAGGGGAAAATGCTGTATTGGAATCCATCCCTTGCATACCTAGAACTTAAATAACTTTACAGAGTTCCTCTGTCAGTAACCTGATTCGGTTTTACGTATCGAACTCCCTTTTCTACTAAGGGCTAGGACGGTTGCCTTCTTGCGAAGGACTTGTTTTGGTAAATGTAATCGTTACCCTGAGTGTATGCATTTACTAACCTCAGTCCGTGACGGGGTGCGAACCCTCGACCTGCCGACACAGAGTCGCGGACGCTACCAATTAGCCATAGGTTGAATAGCAGGGTTGGAGTTTCATAAACTTTTCTTAGTTAAAACACCGTTTTATGTGACACAATTAGTCCCCATTCGAATGGGGGTGGGCACAGACATCTTGGAACTGTAAGGGGAGTAAGGGTGGATGCCTTTCTTAACGCTCAAAGGTAGGTTCGAACCCATGTTAGGCGCTTCACAAAACGCGAACTCTATTTTTCTAAGTAATAATAATCAACTTTTCAGAATCTTTGGTATGCGTCCCGACTGTGTTTTTATAATTGTACAAAGACATCCATCGCTGAGTATTATTTTGTTTGTTTGTTTGTTTTGCTTTGTTTTTTGCAATCATACCAAACAGGCAGACAAAAAAAGCAAGCATCAGCATTTATTTAAATCTTGTAAGATGAGCGAATATATCTATAACTAAAAATCCTTCCATCTATCCATATACCAAAGACACATTTCCCCTTAGAAGGGGGGTGGCTGAGTCAAAGAAAATACTTTTACTTTTTGTGGGAGGTAAATACAGAGGAAGGGATTCCCAGTCCCCTTGCTCCGCCCCATTTCGTCGACTTTTACGACTCGCAGGGGAATACGGAGGAAGTATTTTTACCCCCCTCCCTCAGGGTGAAAACTGAAAATGTCCTAAATATATTAACAGACTGGTTGTAGTCACTGGTAATTCTAAAGGTATCCAATAAAATGTTACAATATAAAGAAATGGTTGTTCCGGTTTTACGTCAAGGACTCCCTTTTCTACCAAGGGCTAGGACGGTTGCCTTCTTGCGAAGGACTTGTTTGGCAGATGTAATCGTTACCCTGAGTGCATGCCCATGCTAACCTCAGACCGTGATGGGGCGCGAATCCTCTACCTGACGCCTCAGAGTCACGGACGCTACCGCTTGTGCCACGGCGACTACAATATAAAGAAATGGCCTATACTGATATTTGGGTCCCGCAGTAGCGCAATGGTTAGGGCATTCGACTCGGGAAGTGAAAAACCCACGAACGAGCCCACCTCGGGACGTTAAGGAGGGCATCCAGCCTTAACCAGTTTCAACCTATCTATATACATCCCCAATCGAATAGGGAGTAATAGTGACACACACACACAAAAACAACAATAGCAAACAACAACAACAATAACAAGTATTATGTAAACATTTGTTGAAATAATCACAGTATTCTCCTCACTAATAAAATTCTTTCAAGTACATGAGAACCATTAAATTGATATATAATCATAGCTAAAAGAGTGATATCTCTATATCAGCGACGTGTTGACTCCAGTCATCCACACATTGGATTCGGTTTTACGTCACGGCTCCCTTTTCTACTAAGGGCTAGGACAGTTGCCTTCTGACAAAGGACTTGTTTTGGCAGATGTAATCATTACTCTGAGTGTATGCCCTTACTATCCTCAGTCCGTGACAGGGCGCGAACCCTCGACCTGCCGCCTCAGAGTCGGGGACGCTGCCATTTTGCTACGGAGACTACTCCAGTCATCCACAAATTAATTCACACATTCTTTGGAGCCATATAATAACCAAATCGAACCCGAAATCAGAGACTAAATCAGATCTGAACTATGGGTTTCACTGCTTTTATGACACTGAGAGCCATAAAAAAGGAGAAATCTCTACTTTTTGCTATAGCGAAGCCGTAAAGGAGCTATCATACCACTGACCATTTCCCGAGGGAATGAACACAAAACTTTCTTAATCGTCCGTTTGGGACAGGCCAAGTTATGCTGCC
>JAXCGZ010012574.1:17500-22146 GCA_037179515.1 Halocaridina rubra | reverse complement strand
CCCTGATCCATATTTCCTGTTCATGTTTTATTGTAGGTCATAAATTATTTACGATCTTCGGGTGACTCCACTAAAGCAATGAGGCTACAGCATTAGTGTGTGTGTTAGATGGCTCTATATTTATTTATATATTTTTCTATCAACTCTATTTATATATTTAGCTACACGTTTATTGGCTCTTTGTGTTCGTTTTATATAATTTGTATTCGTTTTATATAGTTTGTCTTACACTCTTGTCAAGTGTTAGTTACACTGTTTCAAACTAACTAAAGCATGAGATCAAATGGTATTCTTAATGATTGAATAGTTAGTAGTGACATTCACCAGAGGCATATACTCTTAATAGCCACGTGAGTTACTGAGCTCCTCTTACAAAAGAAATAGTTTTATGTATTACAGTCGATAACATTAATGCTTTATCTGCCGTTAGAACTTAATTTTCTATTAGAAATAAAATCTACAAGGAAGTTAAATAATTTTTATCACATGTCTACTTTTCTAATTCTGTTAAAAAAAACTTCGAAACTTTCCGGGAATACTTTCCGCAAGCTTTAACTCCCACGCCAAATACATTTATAATCGAAACCAGATTTTTCCATTTCTAGATTTAAAATTCAGACCTAGATTGATGAAAGTTTTGAGTCATCGCCACCTAGAACATCCAAGTATTGAGCACTGTGTATAAAAGTGATATTTCCCTGAAAGCTTACCCACTTCCCACATTGCCATTGTTGCCATGGTTACAAAGAGCCACCAGATACCACTCCGCTTTTTTTTTATGTTTTATGAGTGTGAAACCGGTACAGCAAAAACAAAAAATAGAAAAGAAAATTTCCCTCATCGATAATGACCCGGACACGAGAAAACATTAAGACGAAGGAAAAGAAAAAGGTTTTGGACAAGGCAGAGATGAAGTAATGATACACAAATGAAAAGGACAGATTGAAAGAATAGTCAAAGTACTGAGGACCTAAAGACATGGAGGCTTAGGCCCTGGGATGACGATTGATCCGCTTTTTGAGGGAAGATAGGTCAAAAGAATTTGGAAAGAGAAAGACGAAGAGAGTTCCAGAGTCTGGAGGTAGATTAGCAGAAGCAGTCGCTGCACCGACAAATCCGTGAGCTACAAATCTCCACACACTACCTGTGAGTCGAGGCCGCGTAACACTCGCCAAGCTGCTTTGTCTCACAGGTAGTGTGTGGGGAAGGGATGCAACTCGCCAACTCATCAGAGTAGCGATGGAAGTAGTAGCGACAGAAAAGAGAAAGGGATGATACCTTACGGCAAAGAAAGAGAGAATCCAAATCAGAAGTAAGAGAAGGATCATTAATAAGTCTGAATGCCTTAGATTCATCCCTATAATGGAGATAAGTATAGGAAGAAGCTCCCCAGATGTGTGAGCAGTATTCTAAGCAGGGATGGATAAGACCTTTATAGATTATAAGTAACTGTAAAGAGGAAAAGTAATGACGAAAACGAAACAGAACCCCCAGTTTTTTTTTATGCAGATTTAGTAATTTGGATTGTGAAAGTTCTCCAAGACAAATTAGAGGCTATATAGGTTCCTAATATGTTGATAGAATTAAGAGGGTAAATTTCATTAGTTCCGAAGACAATAGGGCTATCAGGAGGAGAAGTATAAAGAGATAGCCAGAAACTGTATCTTAGAGGCATTAAATTAAACTAAATTTTGGGTGCCCGCTCAGATGCTCTCTGCAAATCGGAGTTGAGAGTAGAAGAAAGAGTGATACGAGACCGATTACGTGTAGCAGATGAAGGTTGTGAAGAAAAGGCAGAGGAAGAGTGAAAGGTAGACTCGTCGACACAAGGCGTGAAGAAGAGAAGAAGATGGGGATTGTAGAAGATCATTGATTAAGAGAAGGAACAGAGTAGGTGAAAGAACAGAGCCCTGTGGAACATCACTGGTAACAGGGTGCAAGATGTTGCACCATCAACAGCTACTGATATAAAACGAGCAGAGAGAAAACTGGAAATCAGAGAACAGAAAGAAGGGGTAAAGCCATAGGCAGGGAGTTTGTCCAACAAAGCCTTGTGCCAGACTCTGTCAAAAGGCTTTGAGATATCAAGGGCCTCGACAAAGTATTCCCCATAGTTCCCCAGAGAAGATGACCATACATGAATAAGATAGGACAGGAAGCCGTACTGATGATCGGAGATAAGTGAGTTAGATTTAAGGTGTTTCAAGAAGTGAGCATTGAGCAAAGTTTCTAAAACTTTAGCGATTGAAGAGAGTTAGGGCAATAGGTCGGTAGTTTGAATGAATAGAGCGGTCACCCTTCTTAGGGGCAGGTTGCACCAGAGCATGCTTGCCTCTATTTGTGTTATATAAGTTGCACTATGTAACCTATCATGCATTTAATTTTCGTATGCATTTGCAGAATCAAAGAGGAAGAAAAATCTCATTAGAAATTGACACGAGTATGTGACGCAATTTACTTGAACTTCTCTGAGCTCATTTCGGTTGTTCTGACTCCTTTGCCATTATCTTTAAAAAATAAAAGAAAAAAGAAAAAAGCTTATGTGTTTCTCTCACACTTTTGAGTTTTTCCTGCTCTCAAATTGTCGAATTTTAGATCAATCGGCCAATTTGTGTAGGGCCTCTTTAAGAAGGTAGATTCCTCCATAATGTAATGTTGAGGTATCCGCAACGTCCAAGCCGCTGATCTGTATAAATGATGAAGGCAATTTATACGAATCGATGCACGAGATTTTGATTTTTTTGTTAATATGGTTTTTCTTAAACTGATATGAGAAGAATTTGAAAAAAAGTCTCTGTAATTAGTGCAACATCAGTACTCCTTTTATCCGAATATATATATCAGTGTTAGTTTTTTTTTTTAATTAAGGAAAGAAGTCCCCGTATTTACTTTCAAATCGTCGTATCGGAAACTCAAAAAATTTGCATCACGTCTGGTATAAGGTGTATGTTTTTCGTTAAGTGAAAAGTGCTATTTTCACGAATACAATATTTCCGTATAGGAAAAAATAGAACCTGGAATATTAAATATCATCAATTGGCTTCTCAGGTAGGCGTGTTTTATGCTCAAACACGCGGAAAAGAATTCTCAGGAATTTTCCTTTTCTCATTTCATTTTCCGGCTTGATGCATATGTATTCAGACGCTTTGAATAGAGATGAAATACACCATTATGAAGGCATAAAGAGTGTCATTTTATTTGAGAAGAGCTCTGAGGAAGTAAAAGTGTGAGTGAAGTTTCAGATTTTATGCGATTCCTCGTCCTGAGTAAAACTTTTCTAAAACATTCTTGTTTAGTGAGAAATATTTTTCTTTACTTTCTTATTACTTCATGAGATGTATAATAATAATAATAATAATAATAATAATAATAATAATAATAATAATAATAATAATAATAGTAATAATAATAATAATAATAATGAATAATAATAATAATAATAATAATATTAATAATAATAATAATAATAATAATAATAATAAATTTTCGTCTAGTTGAAAAATATTCTGTTGCAGCCAGTAAGGTAGCCACATCTGTAACGAAACTGTCTCTCGTTTTATGTGTCACTATTAGTTCCCATTATGGGGGTGAACACAGAGTGTGGTGTGGCCTAGGAAGAAGGTTAGATCCCCTTCCTAACCCCCCACGGTGGGCCCGACCGGGAATCTGTAAACTCCCGAGTCGAGTATTCTAACCACTCGGCTGCCGTAGTCTTCACAACTTTTATAAAATGAAAATGCCATTTCGTATTCATTATATGTCAGCCTCCATCTCCGTAAATATTTTTATTTGCCTCTTTTAACGCACAAGGCATACGAGAGTAGAATTCTTTCTTCCCCAACATCTGAGATATGTACTTCCATAGAATTTCTACTACATGCGAGGTTATACGAGTTTGGAATTCATTTTTTTTTCAGTCCAACTTTTAATATATCTTATACAAGACTACTACAACACGCATAAATTCAATGGTGAACATTTTATTGCATACTGACAGGGATAACATTGGTTACGCTGGATATACGAAACAGGAATTCACATCCTCATTCGCCTGGGATATCCCTTGTAGTAGCATCCTGTGACATGTAGAAGTACGAGGATGTAATTATTCATCTCTACCACCTGAAATACCCCTTTCGTTAGACACATAAGACGCTCAATGTATATGAAACTGGATCTTTCTTTTTCTTCACCTGGGATATCCCTTCTCTCTTGTATACTTCTGCGACACATAGGAACACCAGGGTGGATTTTTTTCTTTATTCTCAACTACCCGAATATCCCATCGTGTAGCATTTATTATATAGATTCAACTTGAATAATTTTATATAGTTTACCTTCTCTTCCAAATGTCTCTTAAGTACCATCGGCATACATTCGTAATTACTCATAATTCTTCAATATTCGTTCGTTGTAGCCTTGTAATATTCATATTGTATATTTACGTTCATTGGTATATAATATGAGTGCTATTTAAGCTGAAAGTCATAGAAAGTGATTCTGTATGTGGGTGTGGAAGCAAACTATGTGAAATTTATTTATACTATGTAATAATATATGATTTGAGAGACTCCAACTATTCCACTGATAAAATACCTCTTTCCTGCTGACGCTTTTACCAGTGTCCGAAAATTCTGTTCCTTGCT
>JAXCGZ010012574.1:0-10000 GCA_037179515.1 Halocaridina rubra | reverse complement strand
TGCATATTCGAGTTTTGGCCTCACATAGGTTACATAAATATTTCTGAACATTTCCTTGTCCATGTGCCTGAAGGCTACCCTTACATTTGATAAGAATGCATATGCTGCCATTACTATGCCATTTATATGTATGTATGTATGTATGTATGTATGTGATTACCTAATTGTGATTACCTAATTGTGTTTACGGGAAAGAGCCCAAAGCTCGTATCTTCCCGTCTCCTCATCGGTTCCATTTTAGACTTAGTGATACTTATCATACCTGTCCTTAAAACTATGGATTGAGATAGCATTAACTACCTCCTCGCTTAGCCAATTCCAATTATCAACTACTCTTACACTGAAAAAGTATTTCCTTACATCCTGCAAAGAAGTTTTCTTACGAAGCTTCAAACTATGACCTCTAGTTCTAGAGCCAGCCATATCAAACTATCGATCCCTATCCACTCTATCATAACCATGAAGGAATTTAAAGACTGTCACCATATCCCCCCTCACTTCTAGCTTCGAGTGATGGTATTTCTAATTCCCTCAGCCTCTCATCATAACTGAGATTGCGTATTTCTGGCACCAGTTTCGTGGCATGTCCTTGAACTTTTTCAAGCTTAGCTATGTGCTTTTTCAAGTGCGGATTCCAAAAGGGGGCTGCATATTCGAGTTTTGGCCTCACATAGGTTACATGAATATTTCTGAACATTTCCTTGTCCATGTGCTTGAAGGCTACCCTTACATTTGATAAGAATGCATATGCTGCCCTTACTATGCCATTTATATGTATTTCTGGAGACAAATCTGCCACTATGTTTACTCCTAGAACTCTCTCATTTTCTGTCTCTTGAAGTTGTACTCCAGCCACCGAGTAGTCAAGCTTGGGCCTTCTTGCACTTGTACCCATTCTCATTACCTTACATTTTGAAGTATTGAATTTCATTAGCCACTTTTCTGACCACTCAAGCAGATTATTTAGATCCTCCTGAAGTTCTCTACCATTGTTCTCGTTTTTTACTTTTTTTCGCAATCTTTGCATCATCTGCAAACATATTCATGAATGAATTTACAGACTCTGGTATGTCATTTATATATACAAGGAACAAAGTGGCCCTAAAACTGAACCCTGTGGAACTCCACTACTAACTCTTCTCCATTCAGACACTGAGTGTCTTACTCTAACCCTCTGTTCCCTTCCTTCTAAGTAAGTTTTTATCCATTCCAAAACATTTCCACCTATTCTAGCCATTGATTGCAGCTTCCTTATAAGTCTCCCATGTGGAACAGTGTCAAACGCTTTCTGGAAGTCTAGGAATATGCAATCTTCCCAGCCCTCTCTTTCCTGTAAGATTTGGCTTACCTCATCATAAAATTCTAATAAGTTTGTTACTGTTGATCTACCTTCTCTGAAGCCATGTTGCCTCACTGACAAAAAGTTGAAGGATTCCAAGTGAAGAGAGATATGTTTCCTTAGTAGTTTCTCCATAACTTTGCAAACTATGCTGGTCAAGGAAACTGGTCTATAGTTCAGAGCCGTATCCCTCCTTCCCTTTTTGAAGATAGGTATCACATTTGCTTGTTTCCAGCATCTTGGAATCTCCCCCGACTCCAGTGACTCCTTAAATATGATACTTAGTGCCACTGATATTGTGTTTGCGCATTTTTTAAGCACATGAGGGGATATGTCATCAGGACCTGTAGCTTTATGAGCATCTAAATCCATCAGCGCTTTGCATACCTCTGTGGCTGTAAGGTTGATGTTCTCTAATACCGGCCCTTGAGCTTCTATCACTGCAACCTGAGGGGGTGGGGTATTTTCTACTGTAAATACTGACTGGAACTCCTTGTTCAATTCTTTGCAGATCTCTTCATCCGTCTCAGTGATGCTTCCATCCGCTCTCTTTAGCCTTAAAACCTGTTCTTTTACCTTCAGTTTTCCTCTGATAAAGCTGTGGAAAAGCTTGGGATTTTCTTAAGCCTTCCTGGTGATGTCCCTCTCATAGTCTCTCTCTGCCTCTCTCCTTTTACTTAGGTAGTCATTTCTTGCTCTTTTGTAGGTTTGCCAGGCATTTATGTTTTTTCTCCTATACCTTTTCCAGCATTTGTCTCTCCACTCCTTAGCTCTTTTACACCCATTATCGAACCATTTCTCTCTGGCATGAATTACACCTACTTTGGTGACAGGTATGCAGCAATCTACTATCTTCCCATATTTCTCACAAAAGATGTCATACATTTCTTGGTGGTTCATACTCATGATGGTCAGGGAGAGAGAGTTATTCTTGCCACATTAAATGAAAGTGTCAACGTAACGATTCTGTACCTCACACGAAGGCTGAGATATGGCAAGGCTCTTGCATCCATTCATTTCTTAAGACCTTCCTTCTTGTACTCTTATTTAACGCTATAAATGAAGAAGAATATTGTTCTTGTCCAGACTACTGCCGTAAAAACGTCTGTACAAATGTCAATGTATTTCAATCAAGCTCTAGGACGCTGTTTGTCACTCTTATTAATGATCGCGTGTGTAGAAATGCTGCATTATTAGTAACCTGCAGGTCTTTTGGACTTCAGTAGAACTGTCCAGGACAGTTCGATGTTAAGTCTTCCTTCAGTTACGGTTCTTTTTCTATGCCTACTTCAACACCGAATATTCTTGGATATTCGTTATACATGTCTTGTTATCCCTTCACATCTGACAAGTCACTACACTTTGCATCTGTATTTCTCTTTATGTTTTCTTCGTGACCAGGCCCGATAAGGGCAGTTTATTTTATTTTTTTTTGGCCTGTCTTGGTGTCACAATCATAAAAAACAAAACAAAACAAAACTTACAATCGTAATATTGTATACTAAGTGAGCCTGCTGGCTTGGTATTGGGAACTACTTGAGAACCTCAATAGCTGTCCATTTCTTTTCCCCCAGAATTTCTTGTGATGAATTTGTGCTTAAACCTTGGAGAGTCGAACTTGAAATCTCTGGAGTGGAAAACAAGAGCTGATTCGAGAAGATAATTTATGCTCTTGTATTAGGTTTATCTGAGGGGATAATATATAATAAGTATATATGGTGTTCAAGGGAGAGACTGGCTTTGCAGAAAACGAAGTACCCTTATTTCTAAGTGTGGAAACTATGCAGTCGTGTGTGCAGCGCCTGGATGTCACCCAAAAGGTTAAGGAATTTACTCCTCCAAAGCTGGTCGTATAGTTCCTCTTCGATAGAACTTGTGCTAAATTGGAAGGAGAGAGAGAGAGAGAGAGAGAGAGAGAGAGAGAGAGAGAGAGAGAGAGAGAGAGAGATAGAGAGAGAGAGAGAGAGAGAGAGAGAGAGAGAGAGAGATAGATATAGAAGATACATATATAAATGTATATAGATATATAGAATATAATATATGATTAGATATATATATATGTATATGTATATATATATGTATATATATGTGTATATATATATGTGTATATATATGTATATATATATGTATATATACTGTATGTGTGTGTGTGTGTGTGTGTGTGTAAGAAATACATAAAAGTATGTATAGAAAGTCAAATAATGTTTTCATTTAAGCTAATAGTTTTCAGATTGGTAAAATTAAAGCCCAATATTAACAATAAGTAGTACAGCGGAATTTCAATTTATTATGAATTCAGTTTACCTGATATGATTGAATAACTTTCATTCATAACTTATTGTACTCTATCTCGTATTTTTCTATATATTTTCGAGCACTATTACATCTTGTCAAGACTAATTCATCTATTACTTCACTCATATAATGGTATAGTCACTTCTGTTGTTTTATGTGAAATGTATTGTTGATAAGCAATGCTATATATATATATATATATATATATATATATATATATATATATATATATATATATATATATATATATATATATATATATATATATATATATATATATATATATATATATATATATATATATATATATATATATATATATATATATATATATATATATATATATATATATATATATATATATATATATATATATATATATATATATATATATATATATATATATATATATATATATATATATATATATATATATATATATATATATATATATATATATATATATATATATATATATATATATATATATATATATATATATATATATATATATATATATATATATATATATATATATATATATATATATATATATATATATATATATATATATATATATATATATATATATATATATATATATATATATATATATATATATATATATATATATATATATATATATATATATATATATATATATATATATATATATATATATATATATATATATATATATATATATATATATATATATATATATATATATATATATATATATATATATATATATATATATATATATATATATATATATATATATATATATATATATATATATATATATATATATATATATATATATATATATATATATATATATATATATATATATTATATATATATATATATATATATATATATATATATATATATATATATATATATATATATATATATATATATATATATATATATATATATATATATATATATATATATATATATATATATATATATATATATATATATATATATATATATATATATATATATATATATATATATATATATATATATATATATATATATATATATTATATATATATATATATATATATATATATATATATATATATATATATATATATATATATATATATATATATATATATATATATATATATATATATATATATATATATATATATATATATATATATATATATATATATATATATATATATATATATATATATATATATATATATATATATATATATATATATATATATATTATATATATATATATATATATATATATATATATATATATATATATATATATATATATATATATATATATATATATATATATATATATATATATATATATATATATATATATATATATATATATATATATATATATATATATATATATATATATATATATATATATATATATATATATATATATATATATATATATATATATATATATATATATATATATATATATATATATATATATATATATATATATATATATATAATATATATATATATATATATATAATATATATATATATATATATATATAAATATATATATATATATATATATATATATATATATATATATATATATATATATATATATATATATATATATATATATATATATATATATATATATATATATATATATATATATATATATATATATATATATATATATATATATATATATATATATATATATATATATATATATATATATATATATATATATATATATATATATATATATATATATATATATATTATATATATATATATATATATATATATATATATATATATATATATATATATATATATATATATATATATATATATATATATATATATATATATATATATATATATATATATATATATATATATATATATATATATATATATATATATATATATATATATATATATATATATATATATATATATATATATATATATATATATATATATATATATATATATATATATATATATATATATATATATATATATATATATATATATATATATATATATATATATATATATATATATATATATATATATATATATATTTATATATATATATATATATATATATATATATATATATATATATATATATATATATATATATATATATATATATATATATATATATATATATATATATATATATATATATATATATATATATATATATATATATATATATATATATATATATATATATATATATATATATATATATATATATATATATATATATATATATATATATATATATATATATATATATATATATATATATATATATATATATATATATATATATATATATATATATATATATATATATATATATATATATATATATATATATATATATATATATATATATATATATATATATATATATATATATATATATATATATATATATATATATATATATATATATATATATATATATATATATATATATATATATATATATATATATATATATATATATATATATATATATATATATATATATATATATATATATATATATATATATATATATATATATATATATATATATATATATATATATATATATATATATATATATATATATATATATATATATATATATATATATATATATATATATATATATATATATATATATATATATATATATATATATATATATATATATATATATATATATATATATATATATATATATATATATATATATATATATATATATATATATATATATATATATATATATATATATATATATATATATATATATATATATATATATATATATATATATATATATATATATATATATATATATATATATATATATATATATATATATATATATATATATATATATATATATATATATATATATATATATATATATATATATATATATATATATATATATATATATATATATATATATATATATATATATATATATATATATATATATATATATATATATATATATATATATATATATATATATATATATATATATATATATATATATATATATATATATATATATATATATATATATATATATATATATATATATATATATATATATATATATATATATATATATATATATATATATATATATATATATATATATATATATATATATATATATATATATATATATATATATATATATATATATATATATATATATATATATATATATATATATATATATATATATATATATATATATATATATATATATATATATATATATATATATATATATATATATATATATATATATATATATATATATATATATATATATATATATATATATATATATATATATATATATATATATATATATATATATATATATATATATATATATATATATATATATATATATATATATATATATATATATATATATATATATATATATATATATATATATATATATATATATATATATATATATATATATATATATATATATATATATATATATATATATATATATATATATATATATATATATATATATATATATATATATATATATATATATATATATATATATATATATATATATATATATATATATATATATATATATATATATATATATATATATATATATATATATATATATATATATATATATATATATATATATATATATATATATATATATATATATATATATATATATATATATATATATATATATATATATATATATATATATATATATATATATATATATATATATATATATATATATATATATATATATATATATATATATATATATATATATATATATATATATATATATATATATATATATATATATATATATATATATATATATATATATATATATATATATATATATATATATATATATATATATATATATATATATATATATTATCAAGATAAGCACATTACATATGTGAAAACATGAATCATTTTTTACCCCGACCGGGACTCGAACCTAGGACTTATGATTACTAAGTCAAGGCGCTACCACTACACCACAGAAGGTTAAAAGGAACCCAACCTTATAGCTTATGTCTGCTATACTTAGGAATGAACGCATTCTAACTGAATGCCACTATGTTCATATTACAGATTCCCCAACCTCACTCGTGGCTTCATTTTAGCATTTAATTCAATTCCCAATCTCATTCGGGCCATGAAATACAAATAAGCACATTACATATGTGAAAACATGAATCATTTTTTACCCCGACCGGGACTCGAACCTAGGACTTATGATTACTAAGTCAAGGCGCTACCACTACACCACAGAAGGTTAAAAGGAACCCAACCTTATAGCTTATGTCTGCTATACTTAGGAATGAACGCATTCTAACTGAATGCCACTATGTTCATATTACAGATTCCCCAACCTCACTCGTGGTTTCATTTTAGCATTTAATTCAATTCCCAATCTCATTCGGGCCATGAAATACAAATAAGCACATTACATATGTGAAAACATGAATCATTTTTTACCCCGACCGGGACTCGAACCTAGGACTTATGATTACTAAGTCAAGGCGCTACCACTACACCACAGAAGGTTAAAAGGAACCCAACCTTATAGCTTATGTCTGCTATACTTAGGAATGAACGCATTCTAACTGAATGCCACTATGTTCATATTACAGATTCCCCAACCTCACTCGTGGTTTCATTTTAGCATTTAATTCAATTCCCAATCTCATTCGGGCCATGAAATACAAATAAGCACATTACATATGTGAAAACATGAATCATTTTTTACCCCGACCGGGACTCGAACCTAGGACTTATGATTACTAAGTCAAGGCGCTACCACTACACCACAGAAGGTTAAAAGGAACCCAACCTTATAGCTTATGTCTGCTATACTTAGGAATGAACGCATTCTAACTGAATGCCACTATGTTCATATTACAGATTCCCCAACCTCACTCGTGGTTTCATTTTAGCATTTAATTCAATTCCCAATCTCATTCGGGCCATGAAATACAAATAAGCACATTACATATGTGAAAACATGAATCATTTTTTACCCCGACCGGGACTCGAACCTAGGACTTATGATTACTAAGTCAAGGCGCTACCACTACACCACAGAAGGTTAAAAGGAACCCAACCTTATAGCTTATGTCTGCTATACTTAGGAATGAACGCATTCTAACTGAATGCCACTATGTTCATATTACAGATTCCCCAACCTCACTCGTGGTTTCATTTTAGCATTTAATTCAATTCCCAATCTCATTCGGGCCATGAAATACAAATAAGCACATTACATATGTGAAAACATGAATCATTTTTTACCCCGACCGGGACTCGAACCTAGGACTTATGATTACTAAGTCAAGGCGCTACCACTACACCACAGAAGGTTAAAAGGAACCCAACCTTATAGCTTATGTCTGCTATACTTAGGAATGAACGCATTCTAACTGAATGCCACTATGTTCATATTACAGATTCCCCAACCTCACTCGTGGTTTCATTTTAGCATTTAATTCAATTCCCAATCTCATTCGGGCCATGAAATACAAATAAGCACATTACATATGTGAAAACATGAATCATTTTTTACCCCGACCGGGACTCGAACCTAGGACTTATGATTACTAAGTCAAGGCGCTACCACTACACCACAGAAGGTTAAAAGGAACCCAACCTTATAGCTTATGTCTGCTATACTTAGGAATGAACGCATTCTAACTGAATGCCACTATGTTCATATTACAGATTCCCCAACCTCACTCGTGGTTTCATTTTAGCATTTAATTCAATTCCCAATCTCATTCGGGCCATGAAATACAAATAAGCACATTACATATGTGAAAACATGAATCATTTTTTACCCCGACCGGGACTCGAACCTAGGACTTATGATTACTAAGTCAAGGCGCTACCACTACACCACAGAAGGTTAAAAGGAACCCAACCTTATAGCTTATGTCTGCTATACTTAGGAATGAACGCATTCTAACTGAATGCCACTATGTTCATATTACAGATTCCCCAACCTCACTCGTGGTTTCATTTTAGCATTTAATTCAATTCCCAATCTCATTCGGGCCATGAAATACAAATAAGCACATTACATATGTGAAAACATGAATCATTTTTTACCCCGACCGGGACTCGAACCTAGGACTTATGATTACTAAGTCAAGGCGCTACCACTACACCACAGAAGGTTAAAAGGAACCCAACCTTATAGCTTATGTCTGCTATACTTAGGAATGAACGCATTCTAACTGAATGCCACTATGTTCATATTACAGATATATATATA
>JAXCGZ010012573.1:20000-22181 GCA_037179515.1 Halocaridina rubra | reverse complement strand
TATATATATATATTATTTTAGAAAAAAAAATATGTTGGGATTTTGCTGTCCAGATTTTGAGTATGTCGGTATCTTGGCCTATAGGTATTTTAGCAATCGGGGTAATAGGTGTCGGGATTATGGCAGTCGGGAATTTGACCCAGAGCCTTGTATAATATAATATCTCGTGTAAACCAGAGAACAGATCATTTTACATTAAAATTCTGTAATGAATTAATGATGTTGATAATCTCCTTTGGAATGCATTTTATGCACGGGAGGCAGCAGGTGTTTCAATACACACCCATCCACTGTGTGCCTTGGAATAATACCATTAATAACAATCAAAATAATAATCATACCTTATTTAGGAGATTAAATTGGAAATAGATACTCTTGTTTATCATTTATTGGAATGCTAATGAAGAGCTATTATCATATTTATGAATGTTGGAACGGGAATAGACTAAAGAAAAATATCTAGAGCCGAAACAGAGAGAATAATCCAAGAGAAATGAGAAGGAGTGGAGAATGGTCTGAGAGAGAGAAGGCATTGGATGTGGCAAAAGTATTGCCAAAAAACGTGGAAGAGGCTATTGATGATTAGCAACCCCATGTAAACGTTGGAGGAGATACTAACCACTTTGAAGTTATTGAACAAAGCTGAGAGCTAATTTTACATCATCTTGTTATAGATTTTATTTTAGCTTAAATAATGATAGAAAATGGCTTTTTCCTGATAACAAATGAAATGGTTTGAAATACATGAATGCAATAAAGAGAAAAAAGAAGAAAAAAGTAAATTTTGACAAACAAGTAAGTGATAAATTGCTTGAAAATTTTTCATAGTTTAGAACAATTATTTTTGTTTTTGGTCATTCCTAGATAGAATATCTTAATTGGTGTTGCAAGAAGATAACAAAAGTTATAAGATTATTTCGTCTTAAATTGTGCTTAAGCTCAATAAAATATAAGTGAAAATAGAAACTCTGTGTTTAAAATTATGATAAATTAAAATAATTACATTTCGTCATATAATGCATTATTTGACTGAATTATTATTTTAGTCAATGCCAACTCAATTGACTAATCCAATGCACCCATGGATATAGACAACTCTCTTGAGTTGAATTAAATTCCTACCTGACGTCAAGAAATTAATATTTATGCAAATTTATGATGCAATATTGTATCTGTGAGTTTTTTTTCTGAGTTTTAGTCATTAGAGTGATAAAGTTGACAGTGTACAAAGCTTAAGTTTTGATGATCTCTAATCAACATAAAGATAAGCCTTTCATATCTCTGCCTTGTATATGTGTCAGAAATAATTCTATCAGCGCTTTAGTGCGATAAAACATTTCGTTTGAAAATAAGGACAATAGGTAAAAGAGAACCTTTTATATCAGATTTCAATCACATCCATGCCTTGTTGAACTTATATTAAAAACTATATTCTTCCTCTTTGTTGCCTCGATCAGAAGCTTTGCCAAGCTGATGTGCTCTTTACCAACAGGTTCAATTCATCCGGACATAGAACGTTACATGTTGAGTAGCCTAGTTTCTCTTGACGAAAGGGTTGAGAAAGAGCCATTACAATTAAGCCATGTACACGGTAAGTGTATTGTTATACTCATACTGTCATGGTAACTGAGTACGTCATAGCTAATGGAAAGTAATCAGATTGCATATTGTGAATTCACTGACTATATAAACCTCAAGCAAAATAAGAAAATACAGACTATTATTGAGATGAAACAAAAATCTTCCCTGAATTGCTGTATATAATTTCTCTTGCAGTAATGGAGTACAGTTAATATCACTATCAAATAAATCAGTAGCTTTTGAAAATATTATTATAGTTGCTAATAGTGTTATTAGTTTTATCGTCATTTTCATCTTCACTTCATCTTCATCTTCATTGCCCTCACCATCGCCCTTCCCCTGGCTCTTGCTCCCTCCCCAGCTCTCACCTTCTCCTCTTCCTCTCCCTTTACTTTTCCATTTCCCTCTACCGCTCCCTCTCCCTTACCATCGCCAACGCCATCCTCATCTCCATTCCCACCTCCATCTTCTTCCATGTAGTCATTGGTTCTGTCACCTTCATCTTCATCTCCACCTTTATCTTTATTTTTTTTTTATCCTAGGAAGTTTGATGTCTTACCTGTGTCAGAAACTTGGTTAAGAACTGATGCGCCTGATATG
>JAXCGZ010012573.1:12500-17500 GCA_037179515.1 Halocaridina rubra | reverse complement strand
TTTCATTACACATCTCTTGCTATTCCATTACATTTGACAAGTCACAACATTCCCCATATCTGTCTCTATTACTTTCTTTTTCCTCACATTTGTTATTATTTATGAAAGGTCCACAGCTAATGGCCCCCAGTACCAGGCATAGAAGGGTGCGAGGAATCTCTGGGGATCGTGTTGACTCCACTATTGGCTTGAGGGCAGACACGCTTGGTGGTAGTAATGGTTCTGCCCTTAACCTTGCACCTCCCAATACATTTGCTTCTTTCACTCTTCACTATTCTAATATTCATGGGCTAAACTTTAATCTTTTGTCTGTGGAACAGCACTTGGGCACTTTCCTCCCTAACCTCCTCCTCCTATCTGAAACTCATCTGTTTATGCATGTATAAACTGACCCATTTCAAATCTCTCATTATAATCCGAATACTCGTTTTCGTTCCAAAGGTAAGGTTCGTGCATACTACAACACTAACTCTCCTACTGCGAGGCTCATGGACCTTGAATCTCCTGACTTTGATGTTCTCTGGCTAAAAGTCTATCTCTCCACTACCATTACCTTCCTTTGCTTCTGCTACTGCTCTCCAAACACCACCGGGTTTGAGTCTTTCTTTGAATATCAGTCCTCGTGCCATGAGTTCTTGCTATCTTCTCACCCAAATGCTGAAGTTCTCTACATTGGAGACTTCAATGTACACCACAGTGAGTGGCTTCATTCTTCTCACACTGATGTGGAAGGAAGCGAGGCCTTTGCTTTTTCTATTACTCACGATCTGGAGCAAATTATCAAACATCCTACTCGCGTTCCTGATCTTGGTAAATCTGACCACTCGATGATCTCACTCTCTTCCATATTCGCTCCCCCACCACCAATCCCTCGTACACAGCGCCGCCTTTGGCACTTCGAGCGTACCCAACATGAAAATTTGCGCAACTTTCTCTTTGACTTCCCATGGAATAACTACTGCTTTCGGTCCTGCAACCCTGATCAGGTAGCTCTAAGAGTTGCCGAGATCATTACCGCAGGAATGGAGGAGTACATCCCTCTTCTACAAAAACTTTCTCTCCCCTAAACCTTGGTGTGACTGTGCCTGCTCCATGGCTATCCAGGCTAGGAATCAGGCTCACCGATCTTACCTAGCCTCTCCCTCTGATTTAACTCACTCTGCTTTTATTATAGCTAGGAATCGCTGTACTGCTCAGATTCGAAGGTCTAAGTCTTCCTTTATAAGAAGGAAAGTTGATGACCTTAACTCCTCTCCCACTGACAAATGCTTCTGGTCCTTAGCCAAAAACCTCTCCAAATACTTCTGCAACTCAAGCCTTCCCCTTCTCATTCGTTCTGATGGTTCTATAGCTTGCTCTCCCACTGACAAGGCCACTCTCTTGGGTTCTAACTTTTTCTGCCAACTCTTCTATCAACGATTCCAGGACACCTGTTCCTCAGTCTTTACCCCTCTCTAACCCTATGCCCTCCCTTTTCCTTCTTTCAGGCAAAGTTCATAAGGTTCTTCGCTCGCTAAAGACGAACAAGGCATCTGGTGCCGATGGTATCCCCCAATGGTTCCTTAAGGAGTTCGCAGATGAACTGGCTCCCGTGCTTTGCCGTCTTTTTCGTCTCATTCTGTCAACCAGTATCTATCCTTCATCTTGGAAGCATGCTCTAGTTCAACTTGTTCCTAAGAAGGGTGACCGCTCTATTCCCTCTAACTACCGACCAATTGCTCTAACCTCCTCTATCGCTAAAGTTTTCGAAACTTTGCTCAATTCGCACTTCTTGAAACGTCTTGAATCTAACTCACTTATCTCCGATCACCAGTACGGCTTCTGCAAGGCAAGATCCACTGTGATCTCCTGTCCTATCTTACTCATGTATGGTCATCTTCTCTGTGGGACTATGGGTAATCCTTTGTCGTCGCCCTTGATATCTCTAAGGCTTTTGACAGAGTCTGGCACAAGGCTCTGTTGGCCAAACTCCCTACCTATGGCTTTACCCCTTTTTCTGTTCTTTGATTTCCAGTTTTCTCACTGACCGTTATATATCTGTAGTTGTTGATGGCGTGACATCTAGCCCTTTCTCTGTTACCAGTGGTATTCCACAGGGCTCTGTTCTTTCACCTACTCTGTTCCTTCTCTTCATCAATGATCTTCTACAACTCCATCTTCCTCTCTTCTTCATGCCTTTGCTGATGAGTCTACCATTCACTTTTTCTCTGTCATTTCTTCACAACCTTCATCTGTTGCTCATAATCAATCTCGTATCACTCTTTCTTCTACTCTTAACTCCGATTTGCAGAGAGTATCTGAGTGGGGTTTAGTTAAATTCAATGCCTCCAAGACACAGTGTCTGACTATCTCTTTATCTTCTTCTCCTCCTGATAACCCTATTGTCTTCGAAACTAATGAAATTTACCCTCTTAACTCTATCAACATATTAGGAATCCATATAGCCACTAACTTGTCTTGGAGGAATCACATAATCCAAAATTCTAAATCTTCATTTCGTTTTCGTCATTACTTTTCCATTTTGCAGTTACTTTAAATTTACAAAGGTCTTATCCGTCACTGCCTAGAATACTGCTCACACTTCTGGGGTGCTTCTTCCTTTACTTATCTTCTTGATAGAGTTAAATCTAAGGCAGTCAGACTCATTCTTCTAACCTGGATTCTGTCTCTCTTCGCCGTAAGGAATCTTCCCTTTCGCATTTTTGTTGCTACTACTTCTATCGCTGCTTTGATGAGTTGGCGAGTTGCATCCCTCCTCTACTGCCGAGGGTGCGTAACACTCGCCAAGCAGCCTCATCTCACAGGTAGCTCGTGGATTGGTCAGTACAGTGAATGCATCTTCCCATCTACCTCCAGACTCTGGAACTCTCTTCCTCCTTCTGTCTTTCCTAATTCTTATGACCTTTCATCCTTCAAAAAGCAGATCTATCTTCATCTCAGAGCCTAGTCCTCCATATATCTGGCTTCTCTGTACTTTGACTGTTTTTTCTGTCTGTCTTCTTCCTTTGTGTGACATTACCTCATCTCTGCCTTGTCCTTAATCTTTTTTTTCCCTTCGTCTTGGAATTTTCTCGTGCCCGGGCCTTTATTGATGAGGGCAGTTTCTGCCTGTCCCGGTGTCACACTCATAAAAAAAAGTCTATGAACAATCTCCCTCAACTCATTCCTATCTCTTGCATGCACACTTCCCTGCTCCACTGACATTCCAAGTGCAATCATCCATCCATCTCATTTTAGGTCTCCCTCTTGACCTAACTCCAGTTACTTCTGCACTCCACACACTCATCCTTTCCATGTGTCCAAAGCAACTCAGTACTCTCTGATCTAACCTATCCGACAGCTTACTCTCAACACCCGTTCTCTGCCTGACATCATCATTTCTTACTCTATCAGTTCTAGATACACCAATCATACTTCTCAAATACCTCATCTCCATTACATTCAACTGGTTTCTTTCATCCTCTCTTGCATTCTAGGTCTCTGCTCCTTACAATGTTTTCGGCACAATAACGCCTTCATATATCCTCCTCTTTGCATTCATTTCCAAATATCTATTTCCCATTACACTTTTCAACCCACCCAAGACACTTACTTGCTTCCTTAACTCTGTCGTAACACACTCCACAACCCCTCTCTATCTACCCTGTCATACACTTTTTCTAAGTCCATAAAAGCCCCAAAAGTGTCCCTACCTTTCTCCAAGAACTTCTCACACACCCGTCTTACCACAAGCACGTGATCCACACATCCTTCTCTTCTGAACCCACACTGTTCTTCCCCAATCAACCTTACAGTACCTCTCCTAATTCTCTTGATTACTGCTCTTCCATACACTTTACCAACTACAATCAATAACCTAATTCCTCTAAAACTACTACACTCATACTTCTCTCCTTTCCCTTTGTAAAGTGGAACTACACATGCACTCCTCCAATCAACTGGGACCCTCCCTTTCCCAAAACATGCATTCAGTAACCTAACCATACATTCTACTAATACTTCCCTACATATTAACAAGCATTCAACATGACTCCCATCTATCCCTGGTGCTTTACCTGCTTTCATTGCTCTCAATGCCAAATATATCTCCTCTTTTGTTGTTTTTCTATTATTCTCATAACCTAACATTGGCATTCTCCAATCGTTTCACACAGCCACAATCTATGCCTCTCTATCATTTTCCTCATTCAGGAGGTCCTTGACATATTCAGCCCATCTCTCTCTCTCACCTTTATTTTATCTATTAGCAATTGCTCATCAGCTCCTTTTATTCTCTCCTCTCTACCAGACTCACCTTTCCTCACTCTTTTCACTTCCTTCCAAAACATCTTTTTATTCCTTTCAAAATTCTCAGACAAGCCTATGCCCCACCTTACCTCCACTTCTTTCTTTGTCTCCCTCACCATGCGCTTCGCTAACCTCCTTTATGCACAATACCTTTATACGCCTCTACATTACCTATCTACAACCACACTTCAAATGCCTGCTTATTTTCATCCAATACTGCACTCACCTGCTCATTCCACCATTCACTACCTTTCCTTTTACTTTCACCAGTTGGTATCCTTCCATTTTCTGCCTCGACACACTTCATAGCTTCCTCCTTGAAATAGCCCCATTCTTCTTCCACTCCCTCCTCCAATTTCTCTTTCACTACATGCCACACATTTCTCAGATTAACTTTAACCTTATACTCACAGTTTTTCTCTTTCTTATACAATTCATTCTTTTTTAGGACCGCTCTTCCTCTCTCGCTTCTCCCTTTTCTCCATTTTTCTCCCACTCTTACTCTACTTTCCACTAAATAATGATCAGATATTCCACCACTAGTTCCTATCATTACATTCACATCCAATCCTTTTACAATCATCTTCCAATTCACCACAACATAATTCATTAATGCTTTGTCAACTACTCTTCCATTGTCAACTCTGACCCATGTATACTTGTGCACATCCTTAATTTTAAATACAGTTTTAGCAATCAACATTTCTCTCAAT
>JAXCGZ010012572.1:0-22209 GCA_037179515.1 Halocaridina rubra | reverse complement strand
GTGTATATGTGTGTATGTGTATGTGTATATGTATATGTGTGTATGCTATTACCTAATTGTCTAATTGTTACCTAATTGTGTTTACGGGAAAGAGCCCAAAGCTCGTATCTTCCCGTCTCCTCATCGGTTCCATTTTTAGACTTAGTGATACTTATCGTACCTGTCCTTAAAACTATGGATTGAGATAGCATTAACTACCTCCTCGCTTAGCAAATTCCAATTATCAACTACTCTTACACTGAAAAAGTATTTCCTTACATCCTGCAAACAAGTTTTCTTACGAAGCTTCAAACTATGACCTCTAGTTCTAGAGCCAGCCATATCGAAATATCGATCCCTATCCACTCTATCATAACCATGAAGGAATTTAAAGACTGTCACCATATCCCCCCTTACTCTTCTAGCTTCGAGTGATGGCAAGTCTAATTCCCTCAGCCTCTCATCATAACCGAGATTGCATATTTCTGGCACCAGTTTCGTGGCATGTCTTTGAACTTTTTCAAGCTTAGCTATGTGCTTTTTCAAGTGCGGATTCCAAAAGGGGGCTGCATATTCGAGTTTTGGCCTCACATAGGTTACATAAATATTTCTGAACATTTCCTTGTCCATGTGCCTGAAGGCTACCCTTACATTTGATAAGAATGCATATGCTGCCCTTACTACGCCATTTATATGTATTTCTGGAGACAAATCTGCCAGTATGTTTACTCCTAGATCTCTCTCATTTTCTGTCTCTTGAAGTTGTACTCCAGCCACCGAGTAGTCAAGCTTGGGCCTTCTTGCACTTGTACCCATTCTCATTACCTTACATTTTGAGGTATTGAATTTCATTAGCCACTTTTCTGACCACTCATGCAGATAATTTAGATCCTCCTGAAGTTCTCTACCATTGTTCTCGTTTTTTACTTTCTTCACAATCTTTGCATCATCTGCAAACATATTCATGAATGAATTTACAGACTCTGGTAGGTCATTTACATATACAAGGAACAAAAGTGGCCCTAAAACTGAACCCTGTGGAACTCCACTACTAACTCTTCTCCATTCAGACACTGAGTGTCTTACTCTAACCCTCTGTTCCCTTCCTTCTAAGTAAGTTTTTATCCATTCCAAGACATTTCCACCTATTCTAGCCATTGATTGCAGCTTCCTAATAAGTCTCCCATGTGGAACAGTGACAAACGCTTTCTGGAAGTCTAGGAATATGCAATCTGCCCAGCCCTCTCTTTCCTGTAAGATTTGGCTTACCTCATCATAAAATTCTAATAAGTTTGTTACTGTTGATCTTCCTTCTCTGAAGCCATGTTGCCTCACTGACAAAAAGTTGAAGGATTCCAAGTGAAGAGAGATATGTTTCCTTAGTAGTTTCTCCATAAGTTTGCAAACTATGCTGGTCAAGGAAACTGGTCTATAGTTCAGAGCCGTATCCCTCCTTCCCTTTTTGAAGATAGGTATCACATTTGCTTGTTTCCAGCATCTTGGAATCTCCCCCGACTCCAGTGACTCCTTAAATATGATACTTAGTGCCACTGATATTGTGTTTGCGCATTTTTTAAGCACATGAGGGGATATGTCATCAGGACCTGTAGCTTTATGAACATCTAAATCCATCAGCGCTTTGCATACCTCAGTGGCTGTAAGGTTGATGTTCTCTAATACCGGCCCTTGAGCTTCTATCACTGCAATCTGAGGGGGTGGGGTATTTTCTACTGTAAATACTGACTGAAACTCCTTGTTCAATTCTTT
The DNA here is from genome assembly GCA_037179515.1 of Halocaridina rubra. Taxonomy (NCBI): domain Eukaryota; kingdom Metazoa; phylum Arthropoda; class Malacostraca; order Decapoda; family Atyidae; genus Halocaridina; species Halocaridina rubra. The sequence continues at coordinate 20,463 of JAXCGZ010012572.1, read as the reverse complement.
GCAGATCTCTTCGTCCGTCTCAGTGATGCTTCCATCCGCTCTCTTTAGCCTTAAAACCTGTTCTTTTACCTTCAGTTTTCCTCTGATAAAGCTGTGGAAAAGCTTGGGATTTTCTTTAGCCTTCCTGGTGATGTCCCTCTCATAATCTCTCTCTGCCTCTCTCCTTTTACTTAGGTAGTCATTTCTTGCTCTTTTGTAGGTTTGCCAGGCATTTATGTTTTTTCTCCTCCTATACCTTTTCCAGCATTTGTCTCTCCACTCCTTAGCTCTTTTACACCCATTATCGAACCATTTCTCTCTGGCATGAATTACACCTACTTTGGTGACAGGTATGCAGCAATCTACTATCTTCCCATATTTCTCACAAAAGATGTCATACATTTCTTGTACAGATTTGTTGTAAAATAAGGTTCTCCAGTCAATAACTGCAAAAAGCTCATTCATTTTGATGTAATCTCCTTTCGGATAGTTCCTCCTCATGTCCTCAGTGCCTCTACTCTCAGGAAGAATGTCTTCAATGATATACTCCATCAACAACACACAGTGGTCACTCTTTCCAATTGGTGGTTCATACTCAATATTTTCAATATCCAACACATTATCTGTGAACACTAGATCAAGTAGTGATGGCTCATCCCCACCCCTGGCTCTTGTTGGTTCCATTACATGTTGGTGTAGGAAATTCCCTTGTACGCAATCTAGGAATCTTGCCCCAAATGAGTCCTCACCACTGTGTGGGTCAAGATTTATCCAATCTATCTCTTTATGATTAAAGTCTCCCATAATCAAAATCCTACATTTTTTCTCCCGTGCCATGTTAACAACTGAGTTTATGACTTCAATAGTACCTATATGACTTTCCTCATAAATTTCAAGCCTATTTTGGTTCCTTGGTGGGTTGTATACAACAGTTATTATAATGCTCTCTGACCCAGTATTTATGCGAGCAACAAGAAATTCCCTGAACTCACTTTCTATAGCCAAGAATATTTCTTCAACTTGAATCCTCTCACTTATGAGCAGTGCTATCCCTCCACCAGTCCTCTCAGATCTTTCGACCCTTAGTATTCTGAAGCCCTTAGGAAAAACTGTGACACTGTTTATGGCCTCACTCAACTTAGTCTCTGTAATTGCTACTATATCTGCCTTACTGTTGTGGATCCTATCTTTTAATTCTACTGCCTTACCAGCTAATCCATCAGCATTTGTGTATAACAATCTTAATGAGGCCCCATCCCCTGATCTTCTGTCATTATCTTCTTTATCTCCCCTTTGTCTGGAAGTATTCTGTAACAAAAAATTTTCTTCTCTTCTTCATTTCTTTCATCATTTAACCTTCTTGCCTCTTGCAACAAGTTTTTGATCTTTCCCATCTCTTCCTGTGTTATGTATCGTCTAATGAACACTTCTTTGCATTCTTGAAGGTCTTTTAGACTTTTTTTTCTCAACAATATTTCCCTACATGTTTCCCCTATCTCAAAGGTTACTTTTGTTGGTCTCGGCTTTCCTTCCCTCAAATATTTACCTAGTTGGTGTATGTTTACAATATCCTCAGGACCACATACTACTCCAAGCTTTCTTATCAGGTCTACAACGCTAGCTTTATTTTCTTCAAGTCTCCCCTGCCATGTTGGCTCCTGGGATTCACTTATGCCTGAGATTACCACTGTCTTCTCCTTATCAAGTGCCTGTCTGATGAGTGGGTTTGCCCTTTCCATCACAACGTCTTTCATTTTTTCGATTACTGTCTCTTTATAGTCAACTGTTTGTATGTTTTCCAGTGCCACCACCTTTACAGCCTCTTTTACTGCCACATTTCCCTTTAGTGCATCAGCAAAGGACGTTTTCATGGCATCATTTTCCATATTCAGCTCCTGGAACTCTTTTCTGAACTGTTCAATGTTTTCCTTAATCTGAACATTCCAAGCAGCAATCTCGTCTCTCTCAGAAGAGAGCAGTGAACTAACATCTAATTCCTTTAGGTTGTCATTTAGCTGTTTGTTTTTATCTTCTTGTTTAGAAATTCTAGATTCTAGTTGACTCTTTTCCCCTTCCAGCTTCTTTATTCTTTTTTCTAGTTCCTTTCTCTCCTGCCCTTGTGCTTTATTTGCTTCCTCCAAAGATCTTATTTGTTCTCTGAGTGTTTCATTCTCTTTCATTTCTCCATCCATATTCCGAATTTTATCATCAAGGCTTATAACCATTTCCTCTAACTTCTTGATTCTCTGTTTAAGTCCCCTGATGACTACCCCTTCTCCCGACCCATGGGTGGGAGAGGTTTGGGACAGAGATGGCTTCATTTTTATGTTCTCCCTCTCACAGAATATAGAAAGAAGACGAGAAAGAGGAAAAAAAAGAAAAGAGAAAAACTTCTAATTTAGCTTCACACAGAATTTTTATATCTCCATATAAGTGCTATTTAGTGACTCAGTTTGTCTCCTTTCCGGTAACACACATCTTAACTTAAAAACTTGACCATGGTAATTTAAGTATAAAAAGAAAAAGAAAAACAAAAGTCAAACCTGAAGGAAAATTCGAATTTGTGTTTGAGGTGGCACCCACCTGTTTCTGTTATATATTCTTCCTAACTGATAAACTGACTTGCTAACCAAGATATGTTATCACGGGATTAGACTTTACATTTAACTCAATATATATACAAAATAACAAAATAGTAAAAGAGAAAGCTAAAAGAAAAGCAAAAAAAATGAAGAAAATAAGACTGCTGTACTACTTGGCAACTTAACTCAGTACTGTTGACAGGTGGGTATTTGGTAATTTTTTTTCTTTTATTATTCAATTTTTTCGTGTATCAAACTAACTAACTAGTTAATATAAATGGGAAGGATACTGATTTTAACAATATATAGAACCACAGGATCAGGTAAACGGCTTAAGAGCTTTCCCCAGTTTACACAAAAAATTAGGTAATGTGATGTGATGGCTCCACCTCTGGCAACTCTTCTAGATTTCCCTCAAGGCAGAACTGGACGGCAGCTTCTCTCCCTTCTTCACGAAAAAGTTCTGTTTTTTTTTCCTTTAATATGAACAGTCTCGTCTTACAACAAATATAAGTTTTTGTACTCACAATACTCTGCAGGATTTCAGATTTATGGAAATTATGGTAAAGTTTTCCACTAAGCACTTAGTCACTCGAAACAGTTAAAAATTTAAGAGGAGCAATTCCGTGTGTATGTATGTATGTATATGTGTATATGTATATGTGTGTATGTGTATGTGTATATATATGTATATATATATATATATATATATATATATATATATATATATATATATATATATATATATATATATATATATATATATATATATATATATATATATCCTGTGCCATGTGGGGCGGGCACAATATCAAAGAATAGCCTCACCGTATTCCCTGCGTGTCGTAAAAGGCGACTAAAAGTGGACGGGGCGGGGGGGACTGGGAATCCCCCCCCCTTGTACCAACCTCCTGTGAGACGTCAAAGAAGAAGGGGAGTAGAGGGGAGAATAACATCTCCCCAAACTGTTTTCCTTTTTTGATGTCGGCTACCCCCCAATTAAAGGGGGAAACAGCCAAGGTATATATATATATATATATATATATATATATATATATATATATATATATATATATATATATATATATATATATATATATATATATATATATATATATATATATATATATATATATATATATATATATATATATAGTATAAGTCCTAGGTTCAAGTCCCGGTCGGGGTAAAAAATTATTCATATATATATATATATATATATATATATATATATATATATATATATATATATATATATATATATATATATATATATATATGTATGTATGTATGTATGTATAATAGTGTGACACTGGAACAGGCAAAGAAAATTGCCCTCATTGGGCCCAGGCACCATTAACACAAGAAAGTAAAATGAAAAAGAGATGTTGAGTATTGTGACATGGCAACTAACAAAGGATAGTAAGAGATGTGTAATGAATACGCCAGAATATTCGGTGTAGATGCAGAAAGAGGAAATGAACCGTAACTGATAAAAGATTTAACATCAAGCTGTCCTGGCCGGTCCCATTTAAGTCCAAAACCTTCAGTTGTAGTATTGCAATGGGCGATAGATACTACATTCTCTCTCTCTCTCTCTCTCTCTCTCTCTCTCTCTCTCTCTCTCTCTCTCTCTCTCTCTCTCTCTCTCTCTCTCTCTCTCTCTCTCTCTCTCTCTCTCTCTGTTATATATATATATATATATATATATATATATATATATATATATATATATATATATATATATATGTATGTATGTATGTATGTATGTATGTATGTATGTATGTATGTATGTATGTGTGTAATTACCTAATTGTGCTTACAGGAAAGAACCCCAAGCTCGTAACTTCCTGTCTCCTGATCGCTTTCATTTTGTACTTTGTGATACTTATCATACTTGTCCTTAAAACTATGGATTTAGTTAGCATTAATTACCTCCTCGCTTAGCAATTTCCAATTATCAACTGATCTTACACTGAAAAAGTACTTCCTTACATCCTGCAAAGAAGTTTTCTTATGAAGTGTCAAATTATGACCTCTAATTCTAGAGCCAGCCATATCAAAATATCGATCCCTATCCACTCTGTCATAACCATGAAGGAATTTAAAAACTGTCACCATATCCCCCCATCATTCTTCTATCTTCGAGTGATGGTAAGTCTACTTCCCTCAGCCTCTCATCAAAATTGTGATTGCGTATTTCTGGCACCAGTTTCGTGGTATGTCTTTAAACTTTTTCAAGCTTAACTACATGCTTTTTCAAGTGCAGGTTCCAAAACGGGGCTGCATACTCAAGCTTTGACCTCACATAGGTTTCATAAATATATCTGAACTCTTCATTGTCCATGTACCTGAGGGCTACCCTCACATTTGATAAGAAAACATCCTGTCGTTACTATGCCATTTATGTGCATTTCTGGAGACAAGTCTGCCAGTATGTTTACTCCTAGATCTCTCTCATTCTCTGTCTCTTGAAGTTCTATTCCTACCACAGAGTAGTCAAGCTTGGGCCTTCTTGCACTTATACCCATTTTCATTACCTTACATTTCGAAGTATTGAATTTCATTAGCCACTTTTCTGACCACTCATGCAAACTATTTAGATCTTTCTGAAGTTCTCTACCATTGTTCTCGTTTCTTACTTTCTTCACAATCTTTGCAGCATCTGCAAACATATTCATGAATTAATTTACAGACTCTGGTAGGTCATTTACATATACAAGGAACAAAAGTGGCCCTAAAACTGAACCCTGTGGAACTCCACTACTAACTCTTCTCCATTCAGACACTGAGTGTCTTACTCTAACCCTCTGTTCCCTTCCTTTTAAGTAAGTTTGTATCCATTCCAAGACATTTCCACCTATTCTAGCCATTGCTTGCAGCTTCCTAATAAGTCTCCCATGTGGAACAGTGTCAAACGCTTTCTGGAAGTCTAGGAATATGCAATCTGCCCAGCCCTCTCTTTCCTGTAGGATTCGGCTTACCTCATCATAAAATTCTAATAAGTTTGTTACTGTCGATCTACCTTATCTGAAGCCATGTTGCCTCACTGACAAAAAGTTGAAGGATTCCAAGTGAAGAGAGATATGTTTCCTTAGTAGTTTCTCCATAACTTTGCAAACTATGCTGGTCAAGGAAACTGGTCTATAGTTCAGAGCCGTATCCCTCCTTCCCTTTTTGAAGATAGGTATCACATTTGCTTGTTTCCAGCATCTTGGAATCTCCTCTGACTCCAGTGACTTTTTAAATATGATACTTAGTGCCACTGATATTGAGATTGCGCATTTTTTAAGCACATGAGGGGATATGTCATCAGGACCTATAGCTTTATGAACATCTAAATCCATCAGCGCTTTGCATACCTCAGTGGCTGTAAGGTTGATGTTCTCTAATACCGGCCCTTGAGCTTCTATCTCTGCAATCTGAGGGGGTGGGGTATTTTCTACTGTAAATACTGACTGAAACTCCTTGTTCAATTCTTTGCAGATCTCTTCATCCGTCTCGGTGATGCTTCCATCCGCTCTCTTTAGCCTTAAAACCTGTTCTTTTACCTTCAGTTTTCCTCTGATAAAGCTGTGGAAAAGCTTGGGATTTTCTTTAGCCTTCCTGGTGATGTCCCTCTCATAGTCTCTCTCTGCCTCTCTCCTTTTACTTAGGTAGTCATTTCTTGCTCTTTTGTAGGTGTTCCAGGCATTTATGTTTTTTCTCCTCCTATACCTTTTCCAGCATTTGTCTCTCCACTCCTTAGCTCTTTTACACCCATTATCAAACCATTTCTCTCTGGCATGAATTACACCTACTTTGGTGACAGGTATGCAGCAATCTACTATCTTCCCATATTTCTCACAAAAGATGTCATACATTTCTTGTACAGATTTGTTGTAAAATAAGGTTCTCCAGTCAATAACTGCAAAATGCTCATTCATTTTGATGTAATCTCCTTTCGGATAGTTCCTCCTCATGTCCTCAGTGCCTCTACTCTCAGGCAGAATATCTTCAATGATATACTCCATCAACAACACACAGTGGGCACCCTTTCCAATTGGTGGTTCATACTCAATTTTTTCAATATCCAACACATTATCTGTGCATACTAGATCAAGTAGTGATGGCTCATCCCCACCCCTGGCCCTCGTTGGTTCCATTACATGATTGTGTAGGAAATTCCCTTGTACGCAATCTAGGGATCTTGCCCCAAATGAGTCCTCACCACTGTGTGGGTCAAGATTTATCCAATCTATCTCTATGATTAAAATCTCCCATAATCAAAATCCTACATTTTTTCTCCCATTATCTGTGAATACTAGATCAAGTAGTGATGGTTCATCCCCACCCCTGGTCTTCGTTGGTTCCATTACATGTTGGTGTAGGAAATTCCCTTGTACACAATCTAGGAATCTTGCCCCGAATGAGTCCTCACCACTGTGTGGGTCAAGATTTATCCAATCTATCTCTTTATGATTAAAATCTCCCAAACTCTAAATCCTACATTTTCTCTCCCGTGCCATGTTAACAACTGAGTTTATGACTTTAATAGTACGAATATGACTTTCCTCATAAACTTGTAGCCTATTCTGGATCCTTGGTGGGTTATATACAACAGTTATTATAATGCCCTCTGACCCAGTGTTTATGCGAGCAACAATAAATTCCTTGAACTCACTTTCTATAGCCAAGTTTATTTCTTCGACTTGAATCCCTTCACTTATGAGCAGTGCTATCCCTCCACTAGTCCTCTCAGATCTTTCAACCCTTAGTATTCTGAAGCCTTTGGGAAAAACTGTGACACTGTTTATGTCCTCACTCAACTTAGTCTCTGTAATTGCTACTATATCTGCCTTACTGTTGTGAATCCTATCTTTTAATTCTACTGCCTTACCAGCTATTCCATCAGCATTTGTGTATAACAATCTTAATGAGGCGTGTGTGTTTTTGTGCGTGCATGCGTGTGTGTGTGTGTGTGTGTGTGTAATTAGAAAGAGAAAAAGAGAGAGGGGCAAATTAAACTAGCTCTATGATTAGCAAATCTGCGTGAGAGAGAGAGAGGGAGAAATTTCGATCTTTGCACTGGCAGAATAAGGCATGTTGGCTGATTAAAGTACTCACGTTAAATTGATAAGAAGACAGTGGCACAGAATTTATGTGACACCACAACCAGTTACCTTTTGACAGTCATTGCCTGGGAGATTCGTAGATTGCCTTTCTCTCTGAAATCAGGTCATTATTTGCCAGCTGACCCTCAAGAGTAGTGACAAATGGATTTCATGAATTCCCTTCCTAAAGACACGTAAAAAAACACACACACACATTTTAGGGATATATATATATATATATATATATATATATATATATATATATATATATATATATATATATATATATATATATATATATATATATATATATATATATATATATATATATATATATATATATATATATATATATATATATATATATATATATATATATATATATATCAATTCTTTTGCAATTTTAAGTTGAGGTTAAGTTACCTAGTTTACTTTGCCTGATTTTATATATTAATACAGCAGAGGTATTGTCAAAAGAATATTTTTGGGGCAAGTAAAAATTAGCAACCTCCAGTACATTGAATAATTTCATATATTGTGAGGTTTGGCTAGGTTAGGTTGGGTTAATTTCTTAACTTATCCTATGCTGATCTAACCTAACCTAACCCTACTAGAAATTTACTTGTTAATGTATTCGGGGTCGCCAAGCTTTAACCTGATCCTGGTTGTGTTTTTCTTTTCTTTGTCTTTCATATGCGAATATGTCAGGGAAAAAAAATAGGAAAAACTCCTCTCGTCCATCACATGATAAGCACACAACAAGCATGAAGAGTTACTTAGGCGTACATGTACCTACATCTACTACCTACATGTATGAAACCTTCTCAGATACCAGACGCATATAAATTTGTTCGCGGTTGATCTTCAAAACTCCCGCGCAGGCTTATTGTACTTGCAAATAGTCTAATATTAGCTCCGAGAGGAATGAAAGGGGGTGAATTTAGAATTAGACTATATGCAAGTACAATACGACTGCGCGGGAGTTTTGAAGATCAATCGGGAACAAATTTATATGCGTCTGGTATCTGAGAAGGTTTCACACATGTAGGTAGTAGATATAGGTAGGTAGATGTAAGCCTAACTAACTCTTCCTGCTTGTTGTGTGCGTGTCATGTGATGGACGAGAGGATTTTTCCATTTTTACTACTGACAGTAGTTCAGTCTTCTTGACCTCCTTCCTTGTTTACTTTCCCAAGGCAACTGAGCGGACGCCGAAAAAACTGAATCATGAGTATCTGTGATTTTAGATTATTTACTCTCGTAACTTAGGATTATTAGCTGTTAAGGATATCAGTGTTTCAGGAAATGTATGACACTTATACTTTATCTGTAATCCAATCGCAAAGAATAAAAATACATACAGAGAAGAGGGTTACAAAAAAGCTACTCTGAAATGCGTTCCTTCTGGGTTAATTCTTACGGGTGAGATAACAGGTATAGGTTTGTCCTCCTCCCAACGGTGGGAAAGATGAGCACAAGTTCTAAACATCCGCCATGGGGTATTGTAGACTTCAAGGACAACAACCTGGAATGAGCCGCATTGACTTCTCTCCTCTGAACATAATCCTATATATGTTTCTGTTTCCCTTTTATCGCATTGGCGTCCCGGATCTTAACTATTCGGATTTAAATGAATAAAGTATATAAATATATTTACCACTATTTAGTTTCAGAAAAAGAAATATTGTTCAATTTAATGAACTAAGACACACACGACATAGTGAGGTAGTTTCACACAGGAGAAACTAAAACTTCGAGGTGATCCATAAACCACTTCTACCTCCTCTTCCATTGTAGTGTTATCGCTCTTTTCACTATCACAGGCTACTTCGACAATCACAGTCTCTGCCTCTAAATCTTCCTTCACAATCAATATTTCGAAATACTCATTTCCAACTGTTAAGATTTTTGTGTGTGCGTATATATATATATATATATATATATATATATATATATATATATATATATATATATATATATATATATATATATATATATATATATATATATATATATATATATATATATATATATATATATATATATATATATATATATATATTAATGGGATTACCTAATTGTGATTACCTAATTGTGTTTACGGGAAAGAGCCCAAAGCTCGTATCATCCCGTCTCCTCATCGCTTCCATTTTATACTTAGTGATACTTATCATACCTGTCCTTAAAACTATGGATTGAGATAGCATTAACTACCTCCTCGCTTAGCCAATTCCAATTATCAACTACTCTTACACTGAAAAAGTATTTCCTTACATCCTGCGAAGAAGTTTTCTTACGAAGCTTCAAACTATGACCTCTAGTTCTAGAGCCAGCCATATCAAAATATCGATCCCTATCCACTCTATCATAACCATGAAGGAATTTAAAGACTGTGTGTGTGTGTGTGTGATTACCTAATTGTGATTACCTAATTGTGTTTACGGGAAAGAGCCCAAAGCTCGTATCTTCCCGTCTCCTCATCGGTTCCATTTTTAGACTTAGTGATACTTATCATACCTGTCCTTAAAACTATGGATTGAGATAGCATTAACTACCTCCTCGCTTAGCCAATTCCAATTATCAACTACTCTTACACTGAAAAAGTATTTCCTTACATCCTGCAAACAAGTTTTCTTACGAAGCTTCAAACTATGACCTCTAGTTCTAGAGCCAGCCATATCGAAATATCGATCCCTATCCACTCTATCATAACCATGAAGGAATTTAAAGACTGCCACCATATCCCCCCTTACTCTTCTAGCTTCGAGTGATGGCAAGTCTAATTTCCTCAGCCTCTCATCATAACCGAGATTGCGTATTTCTGGCACCAGTTTCGTGGCATGTCTTTGAACTTTTTCAAGCTTAGCTATGTGCTTTTTCAAGTGCGGATTCCAAAAGGGGGCTGCATATTCGAGTTTTGGCCTCACATAGGTTACATAAATATTTCTGAACATTTCCTTGTCCATGTGCCTGAAGGCTACCCTTACATTTGATAAGAATGCATATGCTGCCCTTACTATGCCATTTATATGTATTTCTGGAGACAAATCTGCCAGTATGTTTACTCCTAGATCTCTCTCATTTTCTGTCTCTTGAAGTTGTACTCCAGCCACCGAGTAGTCAAGCTTGGGCCTTCTTGCACTTGTACCCATTCTCATTACCTTACATTTTGAGGTATTGAATTTCATTAGCCACTTTTCTGACCACTCATGCAGATTATTTAGATCCTCCTGAAGTTCTCTACCATTGTTCTCGTTTTTTACTTTCTTCACAATCTTTGCATCATCTGCAAACATATTCATGAATGAATTTACAGACTCTGGTAGGTCATTTACATATACAAGGAACAAAAGTGGCCCTAAAACTGAACCCTGTGGAACTCCACTACTAACTCTTCTCCATTCAGACACTGAGTGTCTTACTCTAACCCTCTGTTCCCTTCCTTCTAAGTAAGTTTTTATCCATTCCAAGACATTTCCACCTATTCTAGCCATTGATTGCAGCTTCCTAATAAGTCTCCCATGAGGAACAGTGTCAAACGCTTTCTGGAAGTCTAGGAATATGCAATCTGCCCAGCCCTCTCTTTCCTGTAAGATTTGGCTTACCTCATCATAAAATTCTAATAAGTTTGTTACTGTTGATCTTCCTTCTCTGAAGCCATGTTGCCTCACTGACAAAAAGTTGAAGGATTCCAAGTGAAGAGAGATATGTTTCCTTAGTAGTTTCTCCATAAGTTTGCAAACTATGCTGGTCAAGGAAACTGGTCTATAGTTCAGAGCCGTATCCCTCCTTCCCTTTTTGAAGATAGGTATCACATTTGCTTGTTTCCAGCATCTTGGAATCTCCCCCGACTCCAGTGTGTGTGTGTGTGTGTGTGTGTGTGTGTGTGTGTGTGTGTGTGTGTGTGTGTGTGTGTGTGTGTGTGTGTGTGATTACCTAATTGTGTTTACGGAAAGAGACCAAAGCTCGTATCTTCCCATCTCCTCATCGGTTCCATATTATACTTAGTGATACTTATCATACCTGTCCTTAAAACTATGGATTGAGATAGCATTAACTACCTCCTCGCTTAGCCAATTCCAATTATCAACTACTCTTACACTGAAAAAGTATTTCCTTACGTCTTGCAAAGAAGTTTTCTTACGAAGCTTTAAACTATGACCTCTAGTTCTAGAGACAGCCATATCAAAATATCGATCCCTATCCACTCTATCATAACCATATTCATGAATGAATTTACAGACTCTGGTAGGTCATTTACATATACAAGGAACAAAAGTGGCCCTAAAACTGAACCCTGTGGAACTCCACTACTTACTCTTCTCCGTTCAGACACTGAGTGTCTTACTCTAACCCTCTGTTCCCTTCCTTCTAAGTAAGTTTTTATCCATTCCAAAACATTTCCACCTATTCTAGCCATTGATTTCAGCTTCCTAGTAAGTCTCCCATGAGGAACAGTGTCAAGTGTGTGTGTGTAATTACCTAATTGTGATTACCTAATTGTGTTTACGGGAAAGAGCCCAAAGCTCGTATCTTCCCGTCTCCTCATCGGTTCCATTTTATACTTAGTGATACTTATCATACCTGTCCTTAAAACTATGGATTGAGATAGCATTAACTACCTCCTCGCTTAGCCAATTCCAATTATCAACTACTCTTACACTGAAAAAGTATTTCCTTACATCCTGCAAACAAGTTTTCTTACGAAGCTTCAAACTATGACCTCTAGTTCTAGAGCCAGCCATATCGAAATATCGATCCCTATCCACTCTATCATAACCATGAAGGAATTTAAAGACTGTCACCATATCCCCCCTTACTCTTCTAGCTTCAAGTGATGGCAAGTCTAATTTCCTCAGCCTCTCATCATAACCGAGATTGCGTATTTCTGGCACCAGTTTCGTGGCATGTCTTTGAACTTTTTCAAGCTTAGCTATGTGCTTTTTCAAGTGTGGATTCCAAAAGGGGGCTGCATATTCGAGTTTTGACACATAGGTTACATAAATATTTCTGAACATTTCCTTGTCCATGTGCCTGAAGGCTACCCTTACATTTGATAAGAATGCATATGCTGCCCTTACTATGCCATTTATATGTATTTCTGGAGACAAATCTGCCAGTATGTTTACTCCTAGATCTCTCTCATTTTCTGTCTCTTGAAGTTGTACTCCAGCCACCGAGTAGTCAAGCTTGGGCCTTCTTGCACTTGTACCCATTCTCATTACCTTACATTTTGAGGTATTGAATTTCATTAGCCACTTTTCTGACCACTCATGCAGATTATTTAGATCCTCCTGAAGTTCTCTACCATTGTTCTCGTTTTTTACTTTCTTCACAATCTTTGCATCATCTGCAAACATATTCATGAATGAATTTACAGACTCTGGTAGGTCATTTACATATACAAGGAACAAAAGTGGCCCTAAAACTGAACCCTGTGGAACTCCACTACTAACTCTTCTCCATTCAGACACTGAGTGTCTTACTCTAACCCTCTGTTCCCTTCCTTCTAAGTAAGTTTTTATCCATTCCAAGACATTTCCACCTATTCTAGCCATTGATTGCAGCTTCCTAATAAGTCTCCCATGAGGAACAGTGTCAAACGCTTTCTGGAAGTCTAGGAATATGCAATCTGCCCAGCCCTCTCTTTCCTGTAAGATTTGGCTTACCTCATCATAAAATTCTAATAAGTTTGTTACTGTTGATCTACCTTCTCTGAAGCCATGTTGCCTCACTGACAAAAAGTTGAAGGATTCCAAGTGAAGAGAGATATGTTTCCTTAGTAGTTTCTCCATAAGTTTGCAAACTATGCTGGTCAAGGAAACTGGTCTATAGTTCAGAGCCGTATCCCTCCTTCCCTTTTTGAAGATAGGTATCACATTTGCTTGTTTCCAGCATCTTGGAATCTCCCCCGACTCCAGTGTGTGTGTGTGTGTGTGTGTGTGTGTGTGTGTGTGTGTGTGTGTGTGTGTGTGTGTGTGTGTGTGTGATTACCTAATTGTGTTTACGGGAAAGAGACCAAAGCTCGTATCTTCCCATCTCCTCATCGGTTCCATATTATACTTAGTGATACTTATCATACCTGTCCTTAAAACTATGGATTGAGATAGCATTAACTACCTCCTCGCTTAGCCAATTCCAATTATCAACTACTCTTACACTGAAAAAGTATTTCCTTACGTCTTGCAAAGAAGTTTTCTTACGAAGCTTTAAACTATGACCTCTAGTTCTAGAGACAGCCATATCAAAATATCGATCCCTATCCACTCTATCATAACCATATTCATGAATGAATTTACAGACTCTGGTAGGTCATTTACATATACAAGGAACAAAAGTGGCCCTAAAACTGAACCCTGTGGAACTCCACTACTAACTCTTCTCCGTTCAGACACTGAGTGTCTTACTCTAACCCTCTGTTCCCTTCCTTCTAAGTAAGTTTTTATCCATTCCAAAACATTTCCACCTATTCTAGCCATTGATTTCAGCTTCCTAGTAAGTCTCCCATGAGGAACAGTGTCAAGTGTGTGTGTGTAATTACCGAATTGTAATTACCTAATTGTGTTTACGGGAAAGAGCCCAAAGCTCGTATCTTTCCGTTTCCTCATCGGTTCCATTTTATACTTAGTGATACTTATCATACCTGTCCTTAAAACTATGGATTGAGATAGCATTAACTACCTCCTCGCTTAGCCAATTCCAATTATCAACTACTCTTACACTGAAAAAGTATTTCCTTACATCCTGCAAACAAGTTTTCTTACGAAGCTTCAAACTATGACCTCTAGTTCTAGAGCCAGCCATATCAAAATATCGTGTGTGTGTGTGTGTGTGTGTGTGTGTGTGTGTGTGTGTGATTACCTAATTGTGATTACGGGAAAGAGCCCAAAGCTCATATCTTACCGTCTCCTAATCGGTTCCATTTTGTACTTAGTGATACTTATCATACCTGTCCTTAAAACTATGGATTGAGATAGCATTAACTACCTCCTCGCTTAGCCAATTCCAATTATCAACTACTCTTACACTGAAAAAGTACTTCCCTACATCCTGCAAACAAGGTTTCTTACGAAGCTTCAAACTATGACCTCTAGTTCTAGAGCCAGCCATATCAAAATATCGATCACTATCCACTCTATCATAACCATGAAGAAATTTAAAGACTGTCACCATATCCCCCCTCAATCTTATAGCTTCGAGTGATGATAAGTCTAATTCCCTCAGCCTCTCATCAACTGAGATTACGTATTTCTGGCACCAATTTCGTGGCATGTCTTTGAACTTTTTCAAAATTAGCTACGTGCTTTTTCTAGTTCGGATTCCAAAAGGGGGCTGCATATTCAAGGCATATGCTGCCCTTACTATGCCATTTATATGTATTTCTGGAGACAAGTCTGCCAGTATGTTTTCTCCTAGATCTCTCTCATTTTCTTTCTCTTGAAGTTGTACTCCAGCCACCGAGTAGTCAAGCTTGGGCCTTCTTGCACTTGTACCCATTCTCATTACCTTAATTTGAAGTATTGAATTTCATTAGCCACTTTTCTGACCACTCATGCAGACTATTTAGATCTTCCTGAAGTTCTCTACCGTTGTCCTCGTTTCTTACTTTCTTCACAATCTTTGCATCATCTGCAAGTATATTCATGAATGAATTTACAGACTCTGGTGGGTCTTTTACATATACAAGGAACAAAAGTGGCCCTAAAACTGAACCCTGTAGAACTCCACTACTAACTCTTCTCCGTTCAGACACTGAGAGTCTTACTCTAACCCTCTGTTCCCTTCCTTCTAAGTAAGTGTTTATCCATTCCAAGACATTTCCACCTATTCTAGCCATTGCTTGCAGCTTCCTAATAAGTCTCCCATGTGGAACAGTGTCAAATGCTTTCTGTAAGTCTAAGAATATGCAATCTGCCCAGCCCTCTCTTTCCTGTAAGATTTGGCTTACCTCATCATAAAATTCTAATAAGTTTTCTTACGAGTGTGTGTGTGTGTGTGTGTGCTGAAAATGTACACTATACTGTTTAAAGAAGTTATCAGCTCAAATATATATTCGC
This sequence comes from Halocaridina rubra, assembly GCA_037179515.1. NCBI lineage: Eukaryota > Metazoa > Arthropoda > Malacostraca > Decapoda > Atyidae > Halocaridina > Halocaridina rubra. The sequence continues at coordinate 4,752 of JAXCGZ010012572.1, read as the reverse complement.
ATTCCTGGCAACCCCTTTGAGAGAGAGATACGTAATACAATGACAAATCAAGGCATTCCTTCTGAAGAAGTCTTGATTAAGGAGCTTTCTCGCACACCAAACTGGGTTTCCTTCGCAATAACGATATCGAAAGGATTTGAATATGTGCCTTACAAACTGAATCAATGGCCTACAGGCACAAGTGTCCAGCCATTTCGTGGGAGCAAACAATGGACACAACCTGGGTATTCTACAAAATATCCCAAACTACAGTCATACCAAAATAAACAGCAAAGAGCTAATGGAACAATCCCCTATACGCGAGACTACAGAAAGAGACACGATACAAACCTCTCTTATCGCCGTCCACGCACAAGAGACTTCTCCTGGAGTGATGGCTCTTACAACCCTAGACACTCACCTAGGCATACAAACTTTGGGAAGGCCCGATCATACCACGGCACGTACTCAAACCAGCGTTACACATCCAACGGCAGGTACAGACACCAGGATCCATGGGCTAACCCCAGAACACACTACAATGATGAATTCCCAGCAGAATCACACAGTCGAAACTACAACTATGACTATGGATACCACCCCAATGAAAAATGGTAATACCTCGTCTCCTGCTGTTGCTGTTACTGCTGCCGATGTGAAAGTTACTTGTAAATATAATGATAGATTATCTGTCGCACATATAAATGCACAATCCCTGTTATCCCATATACTAGAAATTGAACATATGCTTGTACAAGAAAATATTGATGTTCTTTGCATTAGCGAATCATGGCTGTATCCGTCAATTAATAATGCATTTATTAATATTCCTTCATATAATATTTATCGCTATGACAGTGGTAGAGGTGGAGGTGTATGTTTATATGTTAAAAATTATTTGAAGGCCACTGAACTAAATCTTAAAACTGAGAAGCACGAAGGAGTGGAAGATAAATGGATCTCTGTCCAACATAAAAAGTTTCCTTCTATTATCATAGGTTGCGTGTACCGCCACCCCAAAGCCCCGGTAACCTCTTTTAGCTATATTTTGGACGTTTTTAAGGAGATAATTTTAAAAAACAAACCAGTTTTTATATATGGCGATTTTAATGATGATCAACTAAAAAGAGAAAATAAAATGAGTAGACTTATTAAGAATTTAAATCTAGAACAGATTATAAATAAACCAACTAGAATCACTCCCACTTCAGTTTCCCAAATCGATCTAGTAATAACAAACTCCAAACATATGATAACTAAGTGTGACGTAATGCCAAGCCCTATAGCAGACCACTAGGAAATTGTAACATCCCTAAATATTCGCAAACCAAAGAGACAACCAATCTTTAAAACATTCAGATGCTTAAGAAATTATTCACAAGAATTACTTTGTAGTTTACTTATGAATGAAGTACATAAATTAAATGAAATTCTATATACCGATAATATAAATATACAAGTAAGAATTTTAACCAGTGTCTTATCATCATGTATAGATCGATGTGCACCACTCGTGACAAGAGAAATATTTCGTCCCCCCGCTCCTTGGATAACAGATGACATAAAAAACATTATGAAAGAAAGAGACAAACTACAAAATGAAGTAAAACTACAAAGAGATAATATCCCTTTAAGAGAAAAGTTTACAGAGCATAAGAAACAAGTAAAATCATTATTAAGTAACAGTAAGAAACAGTATTACAAAAATGAATTTCAAAACGCTAAAGGCAATATCTCTGATACATGGAAAATTGCTAAAACCATGCTTTCCAATAACTGTAATAAAAGTAGTAACATATCAATTATACCCGATGAGGTAGATGTAAGTGCTAAAGCAGAAGAGTTCAATAATTTTTTCGCTGAAGTGGGGAAAAAAATCCTTTGAAAAAACAAAAAAAGAAATAATAAATGAAATCAATAATAGTAATGGTGGTAATAATAATGATGATGGTAGTAGTAATAATAATAGTAATGTTGATAATGGTGTAAATAATAATGATGGTGGTAGTAATGGTAATGATAATAGTGATGATGGTAGTAATAATAATAATAATGTTAATTTTGAAGAACATAGTGCATTCAATAGAAGTAATGATGTCTTTAAGCCTACTACAGTAGATTGTAATACAGTAATCTTAGTAATAAAAAATCTGAAAGACTCTAATGCATATGGATCAGATGGAATTTGTTTTTGTTTTATTAGAGATTCATTATTTGTAATAGCATATTATCTGACGGTAATAATCAATACTTCCATAGTTACCAATATTTACCCAGATTTATGGAAAAATCCCCATGTAATTCCTGGTTTTAAAAATGGAAATCCTGACGACGTCTCTAACTATAGACCAATCTCTTTACTACCAATTTTATCAAAGATACTTGAAAAGATTGTTGCAAATCAGTTAAGTGAGTTTCTTGAAAAAAATAAACTTATTGCAAAAAGTCAACACGGTTTCAGGCCAAAATTATCAACTGAAACTGCCTTATTGAAAATATCAGATGAAATATACAAAAATATAGATAATAAGAAAATATCATTGCTACTACTACTCGATCTTTCTAAAGCTTTTGATAGTGTACACCATACCATTTTACTAGAAAAATGCAAAAAAATGAACATTGACCCAAGCTGGTTCGAGAACTATTTAAAAAACCGCTACCAGTCAGTCAGAATAAAAGATGTAGTTTCAAGTCGCAAGAAGGTATTGTTTGGGGTCCCTCAGGGATCGATCCTAGGACCTATACTTTTTCTAATATATGTAAACGATCTAGTAAAATATTTACCTAACTGTTATGTCATTCAATATGCTGACGATACTCAAATCTTAATTGAAGGAGAAATTAATGATTTAGAAAATATTATTCGTAGAGCAGAAGAAATTTTGTATATGGCTAAACGTTACTTTCTAAAAAATGGTCTGTTACTTAATGAAACTAAAACCCAATCTATTCTTATCGGATCCAGACAATTATTATCAGAAGTTGATGACAATCTTCATATAAATTTTAACGGTAATATCATTAAGCCAATGAACTCGGTAAAGAACCTAGGTGTCTATTTTGACCGTTACATGAATTTTGAAATGCATATAGATGAAATTTATAAAAAAAGTAATGGGTACTCTAATATATCTAAATAGGGTAAAAGACTCATTTGAAACATCAACTCGTATAATAATTGTCCAGTCCTTAGCTATGAGTTTAATTAATTACTGTCTCAAAGTTTGGGGATGTACAAATAAAACTCAGTTACAAAGAATACAAAAGTTACAAAACTTTGCAGCACGAGTGGCTGTTGGCAATGTAAGAAAATACGAGCACATCTCTCCTGTTTTAAAAGATCTAGAATGGATAAAGATTAGAGATAAATATGTTTTTGATATATGTACCTTTGTTTTTAATATACTAAGAAACAATCTTCCTGATTGCTTGTATAATTTTTCTACAGTAAGTTCAGTTACCGGGTTAACTACCCGTCAAGGGGAAGATTTATTAGTACGAAGGTCTAAAACTGATATTGGCTCAAGAGATATAAACATTCGTGGACCTCATTTATATAATCAGCTTCCCAGAGAACTAAAAAATGCTGGTTCAGTGTATACTTTTAAATATAATCTTAAGAAGTTACTCTTAAAGGAAGATTTTACTTGTAATTTTTAATAGTACACTCATCTTTATGATTTGTTTGTTTTAGTATGTCTATATCGTACACCACAGATGTCTATCTGGAATATATATGCATCTTATTTGAATATCCAATGTACTTTGGAAATAAAGATTTATTATTATTATTATTATATTATTATAGTCGGTAGCGTCTCCGACTCTGAGGCGTCAGGTCGAGGGTTCACGCCCCGCCACGGTCTGAGGTTAGCAAAGGCATGCACTCAGCGTAAGGATTACATCTGCCAAAACAAGTCCTTCGCAAGAAGGCAACCGTCCTAGCCCTTGGTTGATAAGGGACTCCGTGACGTAAAACTGGAACTGGAACTGTTTAAAGAAGTTATCAAGTAGAATTCGCCAATGGTCTCTTCCGTATTTACATGAACCTCAATGTTCGTCAAGGAAAGCGCTCGTAAATGGCGCCATCTACTTCATATAGTCTTTTTTTTTCTTTTCTTTTCTTTTTTCCATAAACCCGGGTATGACTTTTTTTTTTTTTTTTTTGTTGGATGTTCACCCTTGAGGGTGAGCGGACCTTCCACAACCGGGTATGACAGAGCAAATAATCATGTCTAAAATATTCCCCTTCAGTTGACCTTGGGTCTTCCTCGTGCTCTTCCAAATCCTATTTCACTTCGACGACCACTTCAAGGGTGAGAAAAGATGATCCGAACTTGATTTTGCCTCTAGTGTGGATGATGGTTTATGATCCAAGAATGTTCTTCAGGAAAACCCGTCAGTGAAACAATACCCGAAAGGGAATATATTTCACTGTTTGATTGACTCTTCTTTTTCGAATTTTGTAGCACTGTTTCCTTCCCAATCAAATCTTCCTGTGTCTTTAAGAATAAATACTTGAGGCTGATATTAAATAAATAGGAGAGTGGCATTCTTTGTGTTGCGTGCTAGGACAACTGCCCACTGGAAAATTGCCCCCCCACCCACCCACGAACAACTGCTCCCTGGACAATTGTCCCCCCAAAAAACAAGTATCTTTATTCATCATATTTAATGGTACAGGTTTATTTTATCTTTAGTGTCATGTTACTCAATATAACCTAAGCTAAGTTAAGCTAGACTTGAATATTACGAAAATAAAAAATATAA
>JAXCGZ010012571.1:12500-22246 GCA_037179515.1 Halocaridina rubra | reverse complement strand
CATTTATCTCTGTCCTAATAAAGAATTTAATTATAAAAAGATATTTTAAGACACTAATATACTGTATAAATAAAATTATATTCGTCTGTTTTCCGGAGACTTCCAAATTTATCCCATATTCAAAAAGTAACGAAAAAAATAGATAATAGAGATATTTTGATGATATCTGCTTAAGGAACACAGCTTTTTTTTTTCTACATTTTTAATAGACACTATTTTCAAACATTATATATTCAATAGAATACATATCAGACTTAAAGAGAAAAAACTTAAGAGAAAACACACTTTAATATGAAGATACAGTACATACTCTCATGCAAAACAAGAAGAAAGAAAAAGTAAATGTATGAATAGCAAAAACAAATAATGACTCGACACTCTAAGGAAGCAAAAGCAATACAAAAATCAAATGCTCAAAATGCCAAACAGACTAAAAGTAAAGTAACTCATTGAAGTATCCATACGTATATAATGACTGCAGTCCCCCTTGTCAAGGGGGTGGCCTTGTCAAAGCATATACGCATCCAAAAAAAAAAAATACTTACACTGCGACGCACACTGAATATCGCTCGAGGTAAGCCCAGTGGCAATTTCGGGTCCAGCTTCGCTGTGGTTAATGTCCGTTTCCAGGTCGGTTCGCGTACCCAACGCTATTCCAGAATCGTCCTCTACACTCGAAGTGTCCTTTTTAATGAGAGAAAATAATGTAAGAATTTCTTCTTTTTACACCTGTGTCACAATGAATCTTCATTATAAGGGTGGACACAGACAGGCTGGAGCTGGGGAATTAAGCTGGATGCTCCCCTTCCTAATGCCCAGCAGTGGGCTTTTAATGGGAGAAATTTATATATTCTTATTTTTACGTTTTTTGTCACTATTAATCGCCATTTTAGGAGTGGACACAGACAGGTTGGAGCTTTAACCACTGTGCCACTGTGTGGCCACAGTCTCAAGAAAAATAATACACGATTTGTTTCTTTACATTTCATTTGTTACTGTTAATCCACAATATGAGAGTGGACACAGACTGGTTGGAGCTGAGGAATTAAGGCTGGATGCATGCCCTTCCTAACAACCTGCAGTGGGACTGATTGAAGGTCTTTGCCCCCCGAATCGAGTCCTCTAACTACTGGACTATTGCGTTCCCGTTTTTAAAATTTTTATAATAAAAGCAATACTCACAAGTCGTTCTTCCCCCATTACACTCTCCCGTACGAGGTTTCGTATTGGCTTGAAGAGATCAAAATTATCGTTTGCATCTCCACCTTCTGCGCCACAAGCATCTCGTCTACCCAACGGAGGAGATCGCTGCAATTTTGAATTTTTCTGAAATGGATTGACATTTTCATCGAGGTGGGCTGACATCCTTAAATCCTTGTTGGCCATATCTGAATTAGAAACACTAGAATCTAGATATACACTATCAGCTGAGTCCGGTAGGCCAGAATCCGTAGAACAGTTCATAAATTCCTCAGCAATACGGCTGGCCTCATCGCCTAAAAGCTGAGCAAATTCCAAACTGTCTAGCTGCCCGATAGTTCCTATTGAAGGAACTTTAGGAAGGTTCACATCACTATCACAATAGTTCTCTTGGTTCAAATGACTTTCACGATGGTTCTCTTTTTCATGAGCTAATTCTACAAGGCTTTCTACTTCACTGTTTTCTACTTTGACTTCTTTACCACCATTTTCGAGTGTTTTACTTTCTTCTGTTCCTAAAGAATCTAGTTCTGATTTTTCACTTTCTACACTGTGATGAGTACTGCTTAATGAGGATAAGTTTTCACTTTCATCAGTATTCTGAAATCTGTCAAACTTTTCTTGTTCACCTGCTTCTTCAGAACTTTTGGGAGAGACTTCATTTAAAACTACATCAGAATCACTTGAATCCTTAGAAGCAGTAACACCACAGTCGTCCTCTGAGGTTATATCATCTACACATCCAATCTTTTTAGTATTTAACTTTTCAAAGGAGTCTTCTTTACTTTGTTTAGTATCTGTACAATGTGAACCATTAACCTCTGTTGGTGGGTTGGAGGATTCTAAATCAATACCAACAGAATTACCATTGACAGATGATCTGGTCTGGAAAGGATCAAAGTTTGGATCGTCGAGATAATCTAGATTGTAACCCTTTGTGGGTGGGACTGAAAGTTCTTCCTCTTGAGGTTTATCAGATGAAGTTTCAACAGTTTCAAGTTCTTTGTGCTGCTTTTCAGCAGAGATTTTGGCTTTGTTTTTAAGGACAGTAAATCCTTTTCTAGCAGGGCCTTTTTTAGCAAGAGTCACCTTGGCTTTGGGCTTTATTTCTTGGTCATTTGGCACAACAAATCCTTCCTTGGGAGGAGAGTTACTTACACTACTTTTTGTTGCAAATGGGTTGTAGTTTGGATCATCTAGACTGTCTAGAAAATCGAGATTGTACCCTTTGGCTGGGGGAATAGGAAGTTCATCATCTGCATCGAGTTTGTGGTCTGTACCATTCACAGACTCGTTTTCAAGTGTATTATTATTCTTTTCCAATATCTTTGGCTTTGATGTGGGTCTTCTCACAGGTTTCTTATTTGGCACAGATTTCCTATTAAGTTTTGGAGGGGTTTTCCTAGGAGAAGTAGTTTCCTCAAAAGTTACTTCTACATCTTCTGGCGATGCAAAGTCATCCTTGGGTTTCAATTCTGCTTCTTTCTGCAGCCTGTTTTCTACTGTTGCTTCAGTTTCACTTACTCCTTCTGGTGCACTTCTGTTTTCATTAAAAGTTGATATTATTGTCTGACCTTCTTTCTTATCTTTCTTCTTCTTCACAGCTGGCTTCAGCGGAGGAAGTCTGCGACTAGCCTCGGGGCTTGGAGGAGGTGTATTTCTTACAGCAGTTTTAGTAGTAAAAGGATTGAAATTGGGATCATCGAGATTATCTAAGAAGTCAAGACTATAGCCTTTTGTGGGAGGAACTGGCAATCCTTCTTCTTCCACAGAATAATTCTTTGGTTGACCAGTGGCTTCTGGTTCAGTAAGTTCAGTTACATCATTATGCTCACTGGTCTGGTCTTTATCTCCAAGAGCAGCATCACTCAAACTATTCTCACTGGTCTCATTCTTGTATGCGAGAGCTGCATCACTCAAATGACTATCTGCAAAAGTTTTTGATTCTGAATTAACTACTTCTGTATGCTCCAATGACTTTGGGGAGCATGAGGAGTCTAAGTGATTATCATTTACTTCATTACGAACATTTGTTAACTGTGAAGAACTTTCATTTGTGTTTACAGAGGCTGTGTCAATAACCTTACTGGTATTCAAGCCATTCTCAAAACACTCCAATTTACTTTCAACTTCATTACCTGTAGTAGAGTTTGCGTGATTTAAATTAGTTGATATAGGTTCAACTCCACTTAATGTCTGAGATAATTCACCACTTTCTCTTTCTGGTATTGGATCACCTACAGTTTCAAGACAAACAGCAGTTACTTCTCCATTAGTCAATAAGTGATCTGACACCAATTGAGTGATTTCCTGATGAATTATCGTCTTTTGACTTACAGATTCTTCAATGACCTCATTTTTCGTAATTGTCAAAAGAGATTCACTCACATTATTACTTTTTTCTCTAGCTTTGCCATCAGAGAAGTCTCCTAATATATTTACCGCTTTATTACACCCATTTTCTACAGACGGGTGAGAATTTACAGGAGATATTTCATCCGAAGTGCTATCTAAATTAGACTGTGAGTCACAGTTTGGTCGGTAACTGGCTGCAGCAGATGATACAGCACCGGCAGGAGCAGGTATTCGATTTTCTGAGCTCGGCTGTTGCGTGACAACGGCACCGAAGTTTGGAGGAGAGTCGAGTTCCTCAGCACTTTCGTACTCGGAATCTGCAAGGACGACATCAGGTTCAGAATTTTCACCACATTTGAAACAACAAAACTTAAATGACATCTTCAATCAATGACAACCAACAATATGATAAAATTCTAACAATACCTTTAATCTTATATTGTTTAAACACAATCTATTATCACTTTTATTCAAACAATACATACTTACATCTGATATGGCTAGAAAAAGGAGATTGATGTACAAACATTGTGTTTAATCAGTTCACTTAAAAAATGCGATATTCAACTCCATATTAGTGTCGGGGATTCCAAAGAAAGAAAAAAAAATCAGTCACACCAGTATTGTCTACAGTTGTGCAGTGTAAGAAATATAAGAGCTGTGAAGGGGATTTTAAAGTCCACACATAACTGATAAGATATCACATCACGAATTAGTCACACAGGAAATCAACGTGGGTTGTCCCGTCAAGCCCATTTATGTAAATCACACATCAGCGCATAACTTTAACTGAATAGTTTAATCAGACGTTATCAAAAGGAAACTAAACATTATATGTCAATGTTTGTATCAACAACAAAAATCACACTTTGTGGCAAAAATTATACAGTGCTGTGTTAGGAAAATTATGTACTGGTATTACAGAATACTAGGATCGTGTCAAGAAGAGTAATCCAGTGTGCTCTAGGGTGATTCATATTTACAAAGGAACCTAACCAAACTTACCCTAAACTAACCTAACCTAACCAACCTGACAATTTATCCTGTCCTATCCTATTCTAACAATTTAAGGGCTAATTTACATTTACATAGGGTTCTGAGGTTACTCATCTGTACAAGATTTGAATATTATGACGGAGTGCAAGTGATAAAATCTACAAAATTCAAAAGTGTAAATGTGTTTAAATTGTTTGCTGTGCTTTTATTGCTCATCTAATGACAGTGCAGTGTTGCAAATGCCTATGTAAGAGTCACTTTGAGGAACTCATGGAGATGATACACTTAAGGTGAGTAAAAAGAGAGAGCAAAATTAGGCAAATTCTTATAGGATTCCAGTCATTTCACAGAAAAAATTGAGTATCTTGACACAGAAACTTGCAAAGAAGGGAGGTAAACAGTGATTTCATGATTAATTTATTTAGAAGGCTAAACACTTGGAAAATTTACTTAAAATTCATTATTTTATGTTACTGACATAAACCAGTTCAGTATTTAAGTCAATATACTCAATTTCACACGAGATATAAAACCAGAGTGCGAGGTAGAAGAAAATGCAGATAGGAAGGAACACAATGGTTGTGGAAAATTTAATTATACCTTTTTTAACCCCATTTTGAGATCTGTTCTTAGTAACTGATTCACACACTGCAAATGAATAACTTTTATTAGCATTTCACAGAAAAAAATCAAAATACTTATACACATATACATATACTACGGCAATAATTCCCATTGAAAGGGGGTGTGGCCGAGTCAAAGCACAAATTCACCAGAGGTTAATATACCTCGATAACTCCTCTCGGCACTTTGGGGATAAAGGTCTGCCAACAATTCCTCCCCCCCCCTTCATACTGCTTGGGTTACCCACAGGATAAGTGGGCAAAATATATTTAATTATATAATTTACTTTTTCGATATTACTGTTCTGGAAAAAGAGTAAAATATTTCCTTATATATATATCATCAAGAAACACTCATATATAAAAAGACTTTTTGCAATTAATCTGCTTGGACGTCCGTGTACACATGCACGTATACACACAAACATACAACCGTATCTTTGCATATATAGTAAAAAATTACACTAAAATTTAAGTTTCTGGTCATCTATTTTATATTAAATGAATCAATCTTAAAAAGAAAAGAAAATAATTGTGGTAACATAGCTCATATGGTTTCTATAAATGATTATCAAGTTATCAATTAAGTCCAATTCATAAGATAAGAGATATGAAATCATTTAATAACATTTACATCCCATAGGTTGGTAGGATGACAGTTACTTTAACTCTAGCAAAAGGTAAAAAATAACCACAAAATCTCAGATGTAAGTTGTGGTTGTTCGCCATTTAATGTGTCAAAATCAATCCTCCTTGGAATGGAAGTGAACGCAGACATGCTGGAGTTGGGGAATTAAGGCTGGATGCCCTCCCCAACTCCCTGGGGTGCAATCAAACACGAGTATGTCACTTCTTTAGTCAAGAGCTCTAACCACTGCACTACTGAGGTTCCCAAAAAAATTTAAATGCAAATACAGTACAGTATTGTGGTTATAATTACTATACTACAGTATAATTAATATAAATTGGGGTAGGGCAGCAAAGGGCCAATATGCCCTTCCTTCCCCAATCCTGTTTCTTTCCTTAAAGTGCCTGATAGAGGGAAGAGTGTGCAAAGGATATGATAAGCCCCAGTGCCTCACTTTTTTCCAGTTGTGACCATCATGCTAGCTTAAACAGGATATGACATTATATAAAAAAAATTATAATACTGTACATCATTCCCTCTGAGAGGGGGACAAGAATACCTCCAATGTGTTCCCGCACATTGAAAAAAAAACTAAATGGGGCATAGCGATGGGAGTCCAAACCTTTGTAGTTTTTTTTTTTTCCAAAAAGACTCAGCTACCCCCCCCCCCTCTAAAAAGGAGAGTATGGGTTTTGCATCCATAACAAAAAATAATTAGCTCTCATCTTCCAGAGAATGCAACATCAAAGAAAAATCGATTTCAAGAACCTACCTGACTGTTCCAACAAATCAGGATTTTTTACAATGCGATTTGTCGATGGGGTTCCTAATGTTTCAGCAGAGGTAGGACCATTTTCTGATAGGCTATTTGGGTCTTCTGTCAAACATGAAGCAAAACTTGTTTCTTCGGTGGTGGACGGTGTCTCACAATCTTTCCCTAGGCTAAAATCATAATTAAAAATATGATACAATAAATAATACTTAGGTATTATACTAAGATTTACTGAGCATTAAACTCTTCACTGGCACATGTTTTATGAGTCACTATCAATCCCCATTATTGGGAATCAAGGTTGGACGCCTTTCCTAATGCACCCCGTTGGGCTCAATTGCGAGTCTGTCCTCTCAAGTAAAAAATTCTAACTTCTGTTATTGCAAATACCTATTATCAACTACAATTAATTATACTTCAATATCACAAACAAGTCGTATACCTTTGCGGAGTAGCATCAGATAGCGGAGATGAAGGAGACACAGGAGGGTTGGCACCATTTATACACTCCGGCAGCGGTTCAGTAGTGACCCTCTGAGCCTCGGCTTCCTCTTCTAGCTTGATCGGAGGGTCAGCAGAGCCAGGAGGGGGCACTCCTCCCTGTTAATATTTAAAGAGAAGTAAGTTTTTTTTCCCAAGTTATGTATCACTATAAATCACCATTATGAGAGTGGACACACACAGATGGGAGCTAGGTAATAAAGGCTGAAAGACCTTCTTAACGCCCTGCGGTGGGCTTGATTACAAGTTTATCAGTGCCAAAGTCAAGTACTCTAACCACTGAGCTACAGTGGCACCCAAATATAGTCACTCTATAAGACACCCCAAAATACACAGATTGCAAGAGAGTTTCTTGGTATGATCTCTAATAAATTGCAAAACAACAGTAAAATACCTCATATTTTTTTACATAAAATTCTGAAAGTGTCCTATACTTGTAAGCTGTTCCAATGTGTATGTATACTGTAAACACTGCATAATCCCTTCTATGGTGAAAAATTTAAACTAATATGGCTTAATCTTATGAAATTTCTTAAACTGAAGTAAATTCTTCAAATTTACGTATATGATATATGATTATTGAAGACTATCATGCATCCTTACCTAATACACTGTACTCAGCTGTGAGAATATTAAAAACCATGCCAATAAGAAGTAAGCCTTACTAATATTACGTGATAAAAAGTTTCCCATCATAAGTAAACAACTAGGATACAAGTAAAATAAAAGTATTAATGAAGTATTTATCCGATCATGTAAAGCAGAATAACCTAATCTAAATCTAGCCTAACCTCATAAATTACAGGGTTATCTAATCTTACATGGGATTCTTGGGGTTATTTATCTTTACAAGATCCCATTTTTGTATAATTATACACTATTTTTGTAAGTTAACAACCACCTTGCAGCAACAATAACAAACATTAGAAATGGTGCAAAGCAATAAGGCTGGTAAATTCAGCTGAAAACTTGAGTACGGCAAAAATGACTACGAAATTTAAATAAATTATTTATTCATGCCATACCAACACAGAGGGAATAATTACAATACGTATCTAATAAACATTGCTGTCATTTTTCGTTTTATGTGTCACTATTAATCCTTATTAAGGAGGTGGTTACAAGTTGGAGCTGACGAATTAAGGCTGGACACCTCTCCAACGATCCGTGGAGGGCTCGATCGCAGGTATGGGGATTACTTATGACACATAAAACGATGTATTAAAAATGTTGCAAACAAACATTACAGAATGCATGATAAAAAAAATATTTCTCAAAATTATTAGACAATTACAGATTCAGGCATAATTATTTTCGTAAAATAAAAAAAAATAAAAATTGCACACAAATGTATGAAAACAGCAAAAAAAAAAAATATACATATTAATGAAGCAGTTTATATCAATGCTAAATTATTTGACACTCCCAACCTTTTTCTTGTGGTCACTCTCTGCCTTGTTAGCAGAATGACTGCCCTGCAACAAAAAGTTACAACACTGTAGCATAAACATATCAAGAACCTTTTAAATAATACTGAAGATTATATTTCAGATATATATGTATATACAGTATATAGTAATCTGCTTTTTCATATAACTGCAATATAATGAAATATTTTCTGTGTTCTCATTTCATTTTTCTTCAAGTTCCTTCCCCTACTAAAGCCATCTGGTTTATATTTTATTTTACTTTTCCAGCTGGATTTGTTGCTTGGCTTAAGATAAGAATAATTTATAAATAGGAGAAGTGCTGACAATGATATTTGTTTTCATCCAAAACGAGTGTAATGAAAATACAAAAAACTGAAGAATATCTAAGACAATTGATGGTAAATTTTTATGTTTACACTCGCCTCCCTTTGGCAGTGACATTTGTGTTTCTCCTACAGTTTTTATGTGCTTTCAACGAATATCACTTTTAGAACAGTCGGAAATCATTCCTAAAAAAAAACGAGTATTTGACGATTTTGAGGGTTAGTTTCATTCAAAGCACATAGAAAGTCTTACAATATTGAACCCTGCTTAAAAGTATAAAGTAGGCGTGGCTGAAACGGGTGAAATAGTAACAAATAGCCCAATTAATAACCGTAATTATATTCATCAACTCGTTTGTCAATTTGGGGTGAACTAACCTGATATTAAAAAACATTTACTGAATACTTCGTCCTAATAGAAGATGCAAATTTAAACATTTATTTTTCTAATGAAGTTTGTTTTTTATTCTCTAAAATAAAGAATATTTTCTTTGAGGCCTTTACGAATATTTACGATAAATATTTTATATTTCCGTAATTAACAAAAAAATACATCATAAAAACAAAGTCCCAAATAACTTAAAAAGGTAACACAAACGAACATTTACCTAGAAAATAAGTATCTACTTGCTACTTTGTCTAGCGGGTCAAAGGTCACGGAAGGGGCAAAGAAAGACACAACCCATTATTTCTTAAATGTCACAATTTTCTTACACGGGTTATGTTTAATTGGTAATTAAAACATACTTACGCTGCCGTCATAAGTTCCTTCAACTTTCAACAAATACAGAGACATTCATAGTTTTCAAATTCACTTTTAATTCATGCCGTCAAATAAGGGGTCGTGTCTGACACAAAGCAATTTCGAAGAAGAGAAAGAGGGTCTGACTTTCTCTCTGCTCGCAAGCTTTGTTTACA
>JAXCGZ010012571.1:0-2500 GCA_037179515.1 Halocaridina rubra | reverse complement strand
CCCTGAATAAGATCTCTGTATCTAATCCTCGTTGGAGAATAGCAAGGCTACGAGTGCATCAGCTCATGTATCTAAGTCAATTTTCTATTTTTCTCTTTCATGCAAGGTCGCTAAATATGACAACTTCCTCCAATCGTTTCTGATAGAACACATCCTCCTTGTTTTATTGAAACGCATAAAATGCATGTATCAACTCCTAAATTTGACGAAGAAATTCCAAATGTTACTCCATTATTATTGGGTTTCAATTTACTTATCTATCTATCTATCTATCTATATCAACTCCTAAATTTGACGATGAGTTACTAAATGTTAATCCATTATAATATGGGTTTCAATTTACTTATCTATCTATCTATCTATCTATCTATCTATCTATATATATATATATATATATATATATATATATATATATATATATATATATATATATATATCAATCTATCTATCCATCTACCTACCTACCTACCTACATGCATACATACATACCTATTTACCTATCTATCTATCTACCTATTTATTTATCTATCCCTTCGTAAATAGTTTGGGAGACACTTTAAACACTCTGAAGGGCAGAATATGTAAACAATTCACAGTATACTTTGACACTGAATTTCTTTCTAAAGGGGGGTTTACACGGTCAAACGGTTCGTCGAACGTGGTTCGACAGACAAGTGTTTGAAGTGATGTTCGAACGTGTGAACGGGGTATTTGGTTGTCGAACACGGAACGTGTTCGACACCCAAATACCCCGTACAGACAAGTGTTTGAAGTGATGTTCGAACGTGTGAACGGGGTATTTGGTTGTCGAACACGGAACGTGTTCGACACCCAAATACCCCGTTCACACGTTCGAACATCACTTCAAACACTTGTCTGTCGAACCGCGTTCGACGAACCGTTTGACCGTGTAAACCGCCCTTAAGAGTTTTCGAAAATAAACTCTTTGTAACCCTAGAGCTTTGTATTCGTAAAAGAATACAATTTTACCTTGAGCAAAAACGATTGTACGAAACTGTAAACATTCTGAAGGGTGGAATTTGTAAACAATCAGCAAGGTAGAAAGTACAATATTTTGTCTGACCTGACCTAACCTTCTGAGAAGACACTTCACCTTTGGCACCGATTGGGGCCTCTTAGGTAACCCCCCCCCCTAATCTTCCCTCGAGATATAATTCCATTTTACAGTAAAGAAAAAAATAATAATTATACACACACACACACACACACATATATATATATATATATATATATATATATATATATATATATATATATATATATATATATATATATATATATATAATTAAAGATCGGAATAAAATCTATAACTCCACGGCCATAACCAGGCAAAATAAAACATTTCACCTTTTTTTCTTTTCCAAATTTCGTGTAGGGCCGCTGAAAGAAAATATCAAAACTACACAGCTCGAAATACAGGCTTGCACTGATGAGTCTGCCACAAGTTTATCTTGAATATGGCGGATAAGTTTTAATTACTGCACTCACCTCTTAATTAATGCTGTAATTAGCTGGAAAGCAGCTGCTTCTTTAGAATACAATATATCTGGCTGATAGTAATTAGCACATGTTGAAAAAGCAGGAAGTTGTAGGTTTAAATACTCTCTTCACAAGAGTAATATTACACTACGCCCATTCACTCGCACGAAGCTGTGCACCCAGACCCAACACAGAGCGACTGACTGACTGAGCAACTGTAGACTGAGTCAGTTAACAGTCACACACTGAGATCCTGTGTGGTGAATGACGACATTCTCTCTCTCTCTCTCTCTCTCTCTCTCTCTCTCTCTCTCTCTCTCTCTCTCTCTCCTCTCTCTCTCTCTCTCTCTCTCTCTCTCTCTCTCTCTCTCTCTCCTTTTTGCACACTTCAAATGATATGTTTGCTTCACTACAATGGCATGAAAAATTTGATTATACAAAACAGGAAGTAAAAAAATTGAATAATCTAAACCAGTGATTCTCAACCAAAGGTAAGTTTACCACTTGGTGTTTATAATCTACAAGGCAGGGGATCATTAAAATCACGTATAAAAATCAATAAAAATATATTACACCAGGATAGCATGCTCTACGCATTTTTTTTTATGGCAAAAAACAGGCTATATGCTGATATACACCAAACCAAGGGGGTAAATGAAAGAGTAAGGGTTAGGAATTACTATTCTGAAGCTCCGTCAAGCAAATCCATTTTTTTGAAGCTTTAAGAATTACCGTATGAATGAAGTGAAGCGTGCGTAAAGCCCCTCCATCAAAGGGAATTGTAGTGTGTTTCCCGTTAACATATTGAGAATACAAAGAAATCTATCTACCTTGGCTGTCTCCCCCAATTGGGGGGTAATCGAAAAAAAAAGTAAATGTGTTTTTTGAAGTTCTTATGAACAACAGCTTCTCAGTTAGTTATAAAATACGATAACTTCATCCCAAGTGTTGTTCAGAACCTGATGTCATCTTGTTAGTATCAAATTTATTTTAATAAATG
>JAXCGZ010012570.1:2500-17500 GCA_037179515.1 Halocaridina rubra | reverse complement strand
GAATCCGATTCCATAACCCACTGAACCAAAAGAGTAGCCACAATTGTAACAATTACTCTAATGTAGAAGATTTTCAATCCATCTCAAAATCTTTTACCATTGGCCTTATTCAAGTAAAATGATTATTTTTTCCTTTTAGAATTATAAGTAGGATGTTATTTTGCCTTTTTGTTTCAGTCCAGGGCTGAAAACAATTAGTTGAAGCTGGGGAACTAAGCCTGGGTTCTCTTGCTAACACCCCACCTTGGGTTTGAACTCGGGTCTATCCCCTCGTGAGTCGAGCATTCTAACCACTACTGTACGGCGGTCCCCACTAAATTATAAATAGGAAAAGCGATCTTAATTACATTAAGACAACGATTATTATTATTTATTCACAGATGGCATTCTTAGTGAGGCATTCCCTTAGGCACTCATGTAGATAATTACACTTATTATCTTAACATGCAAGAGCTTCTTTTAATATGATTAGGAAATGAATTAGAAATATTAATCCACTCTCAGTGCAGCTCGTTTCTTAACCTTTGGGTCGTTGAACAGTTTATGGTTGGTTGTTGGGGGGTTATTATGTATTTCCCATCTTTTAGTTTAATTGATTTCAATACCACAGCAGAGGCCATTAAATGGCTTTTTTTTTTTTTTTTTTTTTTTAAGTGAGACACGCATCGTATGGGTAAAGCGTAGATTTGCGTAAGATGAACAGCAGCATATGCATATGGTTAATGCCCAGATCATGTGTATGGGTAAAGCGCAGATTATGCGTATGGGTAAAACGCAGATTATGCGTATGGGTGAAGTACAGATTATGCGTATCTGTAAAGTACAGATTATGCCAATCTGTAAAGCATGGATTATACGTATGGTTAAAGCGCAGATCATGTGTATGAGTAAAACGCAGATTATGCGTATGGGTAAAACGCAGATTATGCGTATGGGTGAAGTACAGATAATGCGTATCTGTAAAGTACAGATTATGCCAATCTGTAAAGCATGGATTATACGTATAGGAAAAGCGCAGATTATGCGCATGGTTAAAGCGCAGATTATGCGTATGAGCAAAATGCAGATTATGCGTATGGGTAAAGTACAGATTATGCGTATCTGTAAAGTACAGATTATGCCAATCTGTAAAGCATGTATTATACGTATAGGAATAGCGCAGATTATGCGCATGGTTAAAGCGCAAATTATGTGTATGAGTAAAGCATAGATTATGCGCATGGGCAAAGCTCAGATTATGCATGTGGGTAAAGCGCATATTATGCGTATGAGTAAAACGCAGATTATACGTGTGGGTAAAATGGCAGATTTCTCGATCTAAAATTTAGTATTTTGTAAAAGTATTTGACGGATATGAAATAAAAGAAAATAAAACATTTTGTATGTATTATATATTTATTTTAGCTCTATACATATAGTATTATAGTATTATATAGTATTTATAGGCATTTAACAAATATGTATTTCTTTTATATTTAGATATGGTTATCAAAGAGTAAATACATTGTCCACAGAATACTATTATACTTAATATACTTTTTATTTGAGTAATATATTTGGGTATTTGTTTATGAGTGTGACACCGGGACAGGCCAAAAAAATTGCTCTCATTGGGGCCTGGCGCCAAAAAACAAGAAGAAACAGTAACAGCTTAAGGACAAGACAGAATTAACAGAAAGATGAACAATAATAAAATACAGGCTGAAAGAGTAGTCGCACTAATGACGATCTAGAAATATGGCTGGATTAGACCCTTAGGTTATGATAGATCAGGTTTTTGAAAGAAGAAATTTACTGCTGATTTGCGTATGCATTGTGATCCATATTCGACAGACCCTGTCCAGATTCTATCAGCTTCTCATACAATGCATAATTCCAGTCTGGTGGACAGTTGCCCCTGCCTTTTGGACAGTATTCGAAACTATAAGAGTGAGGTGAAGACAGCAAGAGTTCCAAGTTGAAACTGATCGTGCAGAGAACTAAAATTATGAAGAAAATGCGATCCAGAACCTTGCAGAAATAGAGTGCATCCGAGGACTGACTAGAAGGTGCTTGCTCGCGATAAACTGTTCTCTGCATTGTAGATTGGATCTGTTCGAGGGCCTCGAGAATTCTGGCCTCGTAATTGTTACCTGAAATTGTAGAGACATTGTCGTTTAGAAATATGGTAAAGGATTTTGATAAACTGAAAATGGAGTTAAAGATTGTTCTCACGATAAACCGTCTTCAGCATTGTAGATTGGATCTGTTCGAGGGCCTCGAGAATTCTGGCCTCGTAATTGTTACCTGAAATTGTACAGACAGTGGGAAGATTATTAGCAAATTGGATTATAAGATATGGAGACTATTTATTGATAATGTACCTGGTGGTGTATCGATAATACATTGATGACACTATAAACCAAATTAAATATTTCTGAGCTAAGCACGATGGGAGGAATTTTTGTCCAGATAACATCAGAACCATCTTGGAATATTGTTTTTATGCATGTAGTTGAAAATAATTTTTTTTTCTCGATAAGTTAATTATTTTTCTTATTAAAAGAAGGGAAAATCTCTTAAGACTGAAATGGTTATTGAAATGCAAATGGTACATGCTTATAAACATTAACTAACTAACTTGAATATAGTGTTTCATGCGGTTCATCTTCTCCTTCTTGTGGTATTTCTTGAGAACTGTTTCCAAAATAATTTTCATTTTTTTCCAGCATCGATTCTTGCTCGCTTTTCTCCTTCCAGTCACGTCCTGGTTGACTCTGTGGGCAGGAAAATACATTTGTCGAAAGTTTTTGCCATTTATATGGCCAGTATGTATGGAATTTGGAAGTTAGTACTATATTTCTGTGGTAGTAGTAGTAGTAGTAGTAGTAGTAATAATAATAATACTAGTACTTGTAGTAGTAGTAGTAGAAGTAGTAGTAGTAGTAGTAGTAGTAGTAGTAGTAGTAGTAGTAGTAGTAGTAGTAGTAGTAGTAGTAGTAGTAGTAGCAATAATAATAATAATAGTACTATTAATAACAATCATATTTGATAACAGTAACAACAACAATAATAATAATAATAATAATAATAATAATAATAATAATAATAATAAAATAAAATAATAATAATAATAATAATAATAATAATAATAATAATTACCTTGGTGACTGTTGCATCTGCAGATGTCTCGATACTCTTGGGTGGTGTAAGGAAGCAAATTCGACCAAGATTTTGTATAATCCACCTGTAACACGATATTAATTTTCACTTTAAAGAAAATGATTTCGAAGTAGTTACTGCAATGGACCTGTATTTGTCCATCTGGCTTAGATATTTAGTAAGGTAGTTTTATTTTTATCTTTTTTTCTTTGTTTTTAGGTTTAACCCATTTTTATATATGGTCGCTGTTTCTTGCTAGCCATTTCTACCCTTCCCTGTTATGTGATTCCTGTTCCCTAAGCCCATTATCCTGCATATCATATGGTATGTTATTCTTCCATCGGACTTTCGGCCTTCTTCTTCCTCTCCTTCCCTCCACCTCCACCTCCTTAACCCCCTCTACACTCATGGTCTTCTTCTCTTCGCATTATATGACATAATTACTCTAGACTTTTTTCTTGCTCTTTCTTTGAAACTTTTATCGACTAAACGAAAATGAACTATAATAAAAAATTTGAATTATAGTGTTTGCATTAGAACTAATTAGTTCAATAGGCATATATTTAGAGGCCTAATTAATTAGTTGGAATTATAACTTTTTTGGCAATTTTTTTTTTATCTTGTGTATAGTAAAATAATTGCGATATTGAACAAACCTTGTTCTGTGCGAGAGAGAGCGAGAGTCATGTCTGAATTTCAGGGAAATGACACAGATAATTAAGTTTGATCCCAGGATAACGATGCTGGCAAAATAGTAACGACCTGAGGAGAATAATAATAATAATAATAATAATAATAATAATAATAATAATAATAATAATAATAATAATAATAATAATAATAATAATAATAATAATAATAATTGCAGAGTAGAACAGGCACAGTAGTGCCCCCTGTGAACAGCTGAGTAGCTTTAGTAGAAGTTCCATTTCTCTCTCCTTTACACCTCTGTGGCTTAGTGCACTAAGCTTTGGACTTCTGGTCTACTGGTCCCTGGTTCGAATCCCGACAAGGGAGTGTATTGTTTGAAGACAACAACAACAACAATAATAATAATAATAATAATAATAATAATAATAATAATAATAATAATAATAATAATAATAATAATAATAATAATAATAATAATAAAAAGAAGAAACAGTGAATTCAGTCTTACCTATAAGTGGAAGAGTGGATGAAGGTGGAATATCCAAAATGACTTTCATAAGAAATACCATCATGGCCACCAGACAACTCATTGCTAAACTGATCTTTTCCCCGCAGTCAGCAGGGAGCAGAAATCCCATGTGAGCTGAGGATATAATTAACATACCATTACTGACTGTGTATGTATGTATGTATGTATGTATGTATGTATGTATGTATGTATGTATGTATGTATGTATGTATGTATGTATGTATGTATGTATGTATGTATGTATGTATGTATGTATGTATGTATGTATGTATGTATGTATGTATGTATGTATGTATGTATGTATGTATGTATGTATGTATGTATGTATGTATGTATGTATGTATGTATGTATGCATGCATGCATGCATGCATGTATGTGATTACCTAATTGTGATTACCTAATTGTGTTTACGGGAATGTATGTATGTATGTATGTATGTATGTATGTATGTATGTATGTATGTATTGTTTCACAATATCAAACACACTTGAATCCCAAGTTGTACATTTACATTGTACAGTGATTTAGTTCAATTTGCAATTGCAGTTTTTTCCTTACCGCAAATATTTACAATGACTCCAGGCGAAATGCAAAATAAGACGGGGTGGTGAATTCGCCTCTGCAATTGCAGATGGTAGACAACAGCTGTAATACGTGTAATGAAATAGAGATTATTCTCATAATAATAATAATAATAATAATAATAATAATAATAATAATATAATAATAATAATAATAATAATAATAAATTTAATAATAATAATAATAATAATAGTAATAATAAAAAAAATATTATTATTATTATTATTATTATTATTATTATTATTATTATTATTATTATTATTATTATTATTATTATTATTATTATATAACCTCTTCGTCAGTATCTGTCTTTATTATCATTAGTTTTGTAATATCAGTAGTAGTAGTAGTAGTAGTAGTGGTAGTAGTAGTAGTAGTAGTAGTAGTAGTAGTAGTAGTAGTAGTAGTAGTAGTAGTAGTAGTAGTAGTAGTAGTAGTAGTAGTAGTAGTAGTAGTAGTAGTAGTAGTAGCAGTAGCAGTAGTAGTAGTAGTAGTAGTAGTAGTAGTAGTAGTAGTAGTAGTAGTAGTAGTAGTAGTAGTAGTAGTAGTAGTAGTAGTAGTAGTAGTTGTTGGATTAGGAGTAGGAGAACTGGCAACGAAGCTTACAATTACTGCGATATTACTCTTTATTCTCTATAAAATATATAACGAATATTTGTTTTATTAGTTAAGACTTACTCGAGAACGGCTCTGAGCAGCATGGGTCATGCTGCTCCTTGGCCTCTGAGTAAAAATTCTCCAGGAAAAATTCAGGGTTGGGTCTATATTCCGTTAAATCAGCATGGCTCTGAATGAGACGTATCTGAGGAGAAAAGAAAAGAAAAATAAACATTTTATTCATTGTTATATACTGTTTTGATGATCTATCTATCTATCTATCTGTCTATCTATCTATCTATCTATCTATCTATCTATCTATTTTTTTTATCTATCTATCTATCTATCTATCTATCTATCTATCTATCTATCTATCTATCTATCTATCTATCTATCTATCTATCTATCTATCTATCTATCTATCTATCTATCTATCTATCTATCTATCTATCTATTACATAATCCATCTGAAGAACGTAGTAGACAGCGTAACACCCTGAGGTATGCCGTATGCCTCGTACTCCTTGTTCAACTGGCGTGCCTCGTGGCATGCGATGTGCGACGTGGCACTTTGGTGTGAAAGTGGCCTAAAAGATGATTTAAAAAAAAAATTATTATAGAATTAAACATTAGTTGAAAAAAGTCTTGTGTTTTTATATATTATTAAAATATTAAATAACTGTAGAATATTATCACAGTATTATATCCATTTATTTATGATGATTTTTAAAACTAACTGTAGAGACCCTTCCATGGAAAAATAAATCCTTTTGGGAGGTAAGAGACACACGTACGCATGCACACACACGCTCAAATATAAAGACAACTTGAAACTAACGATCTAAAAAGAATTAAAGTCTTATACCTGAAATTAATTAATAGCACCTTCACTGAAAGAATAAAAACTTTCAGAAATATATATTCCGAAACTTAAAAAAAAAAAAAAAATACTTCACCGTGGTCGATGAATTAAGAATTTAATTATTAAGAATACGAGACTTACCTTTGTGGTCACCGTGGCAAAGTGGTAACGTCCGCAACACTGAGTTGTCAGGTCGAGGGTTCGGGTACCCCCGCGGTCTGAGGCTAGAAAGAGCATTCACTCAGAGCAACGATCACACCTACGCAAGAAGGCACCGTCCTAGCCCTTATTAGAAAAGGGAGCCCGTGACTTAAAACCGATTACAACACGAGACTTACCTTCGTAGCTAGAAAGAGCATTCACTCAGAGTAACGATCACACCCTCTCAAGAAGGCACCGTCCTAGCCCTCATTAGAAAAAAGGAGTCAGTGACGTAAAATCGATTACAACACGAGACTTACCTTTGTAGCATCGTAAGTCCAAGATGCGAAAGGCACCATCCTAGCCCTTATTAGAAAAGGGAGTCAGTGACGTAAAACCGATTACAACACGAGACTTACCTTTGTAGCATCGTAAGTCCAAGATGCGAAAGGCACCATCCTAGCCCTTATTAGAAAAGGGAGTCAGTGACGTAAAACCGATTACAACACGAGACTTACCTTTGTAGCATCGTAAGTCCAAGATGCGAAAGGCACCATCCTAGCCCTTATTAGAAAAGGGAGTCAGTGACGTAAAACTGATTACAACACGAGACTTACCTTTGTAGCATCGTAAGTCCAAGATGCGAAAAGCACCGCCATAGCCCTTATTAGAAAATAGGAGTCAGTGACGTAAAACCGATTACAACACGAGACTTACCTTCGTAGCATCGTAAGTCCAAGATGCGAAAAGCACCGCCATAGCTCTTATTAGAAAAGAGAGTCAGTGACGTAAAACCGATTACAACACGAGACTAACCTTCGTAGCATCGTAAGTCCAAGATGCGAATCTCATGGTGCATTCTTGCTGGTCGAAAGGATACCATGATATGTCCACATTGCAAGAAGACTGTAGCATGGCGTGAGATACAAGCTCGACGCTACCAGTACACGTGATGATGGCATTCGAATTCAGAAAGCTATGGCGGTAATCCATTGTGGCACTTGGGAAAAGAGGAGATAGGTTTGATTTTTCTTTATTTATGTATTAGGGTTGTTTATTAGGGTGATTGTGCTAAAATATCATGCACAATAGAATAAAGGTTAATGAAAAAAAAAATAATAATAACTTTTACTTCTAGTTTTTAACTTTGTGAAGAATTCTTGTATGTCAATAACAAGTATTACAATATATTTGGAGGCATACTACTACTACTACTACTACTACTACTACTACTACTACTACTACTACTACTACTACTACTACTACTACTACTACTACTACTACTACTGATGATTATGATGATACTGACAAGAAGCAAGGAGGCTCATACTAAAAAACTATTTCATAAATTTGTTTTTATAATACTGCTCTTGATCATTAAAGTTAAATAAGAGTAATAATATGTCTTTCGTATGGTACAGGTACATTTATCTGTAAAATAACATATTAACAGGAAACGTACGTGTTGTAGAGAACAATATCTGGATGCCATATATCCGTGTACGGAACATGTATCATTTTCGTCCCGTTGTAGACCTCGGGATCCCAACTCAGGTAACTGTCGTTCCAGCGCATGATCAGTTCCGTATGCGTACTTAGAATTTGCTCGCGAGTGTTCTGATATTTGGGATATATATATATATATATATATATATATATATATATATATATATATATATATTATATATATATATATATATATATATATATATATATATTATCAAATAAGCACATTACATATGTGAAAACATGAATCATTTTTTTACCCCGACCGGGACTCGAACCTAGGACTTATGATTACTAAGTCAAGGCGCTACCACTACACCACAGAAGGTTAAAAGGAATCCAACCTTATAGCTTATATCTGCTATACTTAGGAATGAACGCATTCTAACTGAATGCCACTATGTTCATATTACAGATTCCCCAACCTCACTCGTGGCTTCATTTTAGCATTTAATTCAATTCCCAATCTCATTCGGGCCATGAAATTATCAAATAAGCACATTACATATGTGAAAACATGAATCATTTTTTTACCCCGACCGGGACTCGAACCTAGGACTTATGATTACTAAGTCAAGGCGCTACCACTACACCACAGAAGGTTAAAAGGAATCCAACCTTATAGCTTATATCTGCTATACTTAGGAATGAACGCATTCTAACTGAATGCCACTATGTTCATATTACAGATTCCCCAACCTCACTCGTGGCTTCATTTTAGCATTTAATTCAATTCCCAATCTCATTCGGGCCATGAAATTATCAAATAAGCACACTACATATGTGAAAACATGAATCATTTTTTTACCCCGACCGGGACTCGAACCTAGGACTTATGATTACTAAGTCAAGGCGCTACCACTACACCACAGAAGGTTAAAAGGAATCCAACCTTATAGCTTATATCTGCTATACTTAGGAATGAACGCATTCTAACTGAATGCCACTATGTTCATATTACAGATTCCCCAACCTCACTCGTGGCTTCATTTTAGCATTTAATTCAATTCCCAATCTCATTCGGGCCATGAAATTATCAAATAAGCACATTACATATGTGAAAACATGAATCATTTTTTTACCCCGACCGGGACTCGAACCTAGGACTTATGATTACTAAGTCAAGGCGCTACCACTACACCACAGAAGGTTAAAAGGAATCCAACCTTATAGCTTATATCTGCTATACTTAGGAATGAAGTATAGCAGATATAAGCTATAAGGTTGGATTCCTTTTAACCTTCTGTGGTGTAGTGGTAGCGCCTTGACTTAGTAATCATAAGTCCTAGGTTCGAGTCCCGGTCGGGGTAAAAAAATGATTCATGTTTTCACATATGTAATGTGCTTATTTGATAATTTCATGGCCCGAATGAGATTGGGAATTGAATTAAATGCTAAAATGAAGCCACGAGTGAGGTTGGGGAATCTGTAATATGAACATTGTGGCATTCAGTTAGAATGCGTTCATTCCTAAGTATAGCAGATATAAGCTATAAGGTTGGATTCCTTTTAACCTTCTGTGGTGTAGTGGTAGCGCCTTGACTTAGTAATCATAAGTCCTAGGTTCGAGTCCCGGTCGGGGTAAAAAAATGATTCATGTTTTCACATATGTAATGTGCTTATTTGATAATTTCATGGCCCGAATGAGATTGGGAATTGAATTAAATGCTAAAATGAAGCCACGAGTGAGGTTGGGGAATCTGTAATATGAACATAGTGGCATTCAGTTAGAATGCGTTCATTCCTAAGTATAGCAGATATAAGCTATAAGGTTGGATTCCTTTTAACCTTCTGTGGTGTAGTGGTAGCGCCTTGACTTAGTAATCATAAGTCCTAGGTTCGAGTCCCGGTCGGGGTAAAAAAATGATTCATGTTTTCACATATGTAATGTGCTTATTTGATAATTTCATGGCCCGAATGAGATTGGGAATTGAATTAAATGCTAAAATGAAGCCACGAGTGAGGTTGGGGAATCTGTAATATGAACATAGTGGCATTCAGTTAGAATGCGTTCATTCCTAAGTATAGCAGATATAAGCTATAAGGTTGGATTCCTTTTAACCTTCTGTGGTGTAGTGGTAGCGCCTTGACTTAGTAATCATAAGTCCTAGGTTCGAGTCCCGGTCGGGGTAAAAAAAAATGATTCATGTTTTCACATATGTAATGTGCTTATTTGATAATTTCATGGCCCGAATGAGATTGGGAATTGAATTAAATGCTAAAATGAAGCCACGAGTGAGGTTGGGGAATCTGTAATATGAACATAGTGGCATTCAGTTAGAATGCGTTCATTCCTAAGTATAGCAGATATAAGCTATAAGGTTGGATTCCTTTTAACCTTCTGTGGTGTAGTGGTAGCGCCTTGACTTAGTAATCATAAGTCCTAGGTTCGAGTCCCGGTCGGGGTAAAAAAAATGATTCATATATATATATATATATATATATATATATATATATATATATATATATATATAGAGAGAGAGAGAGAGAGAGAGAGAGCGATTGAGCAGGTCATTATTAATTTGGGTGCAAGAATACCCACTCTAACGTGTATTGTGTATTTTATTCCCAAGAAGACAGGGAAGTACAGTGACCCCATATGAACTCTAGGAAAGTAGCTGAGAGATGACCAAAAAAAAAAAAAAAAATCCTTGACTTTTGCACAATATACTTTGTATATAGTTCCAAAAATAAAAATAGTAGCATTTCAAAATTATATGAAAATTACTAATATACCATTTTATAATGGCTTGACTTTGTTATATATTCACAGTTTGTCTTAGAAACTCTTGTCTCGTCTCGTCTCGTTTCGTCTCGTCTCGTCTTGTCTCGTCTCGTCTCGTGTCGTCTCGTTTTGTCTTGTCTTGTCTCATCTCGTCTCGTCTCGTCTCGTCTCGTCTCGCCTCGCCTCATCTTATCTTAAATTTTCATCTTTAATCTTACCAACTGTATAATATCAAAGAGTGCCACATCAAACTCAACTAGGAGAGGCTCTGCATAAACTGGCACTGGGCGGATCCTTTTGTTGTAGCTGAGAAAGAGATCTTGATAAAGCTTATATTCGTTTGCGAGAATTTCGCCATTCGACATCACATAGGCTAAATCTAGTAAGTAAAGAGGAAATATGTATCAGTTTTATATATATATATATATATATATATATATATATATATATATATATATATATATATATATATATATATATATATATATATATATATATAAATACTTATGCACTATTAAGAGTTACGTACAGAATTGATATCACGGATATTGGGAATGTGAGATAGTATGAGCGGAATTATATCTCTATCTATCTATCTATCTATCTATCTATCTATCTATTTATCTATCTATCTAACTGTCTGTCTGTCTGTCTATCTATCTATCTATTTATATCTATCTAAGGATATATATATATATATATATATATATATATATATATATATATATATATATATATTTTTTTTTTTTTTTTCTGTGTGTGTATGTATGTACTTAAATTTCAATACTTACAAAAACATAGTAAGCAGACGAGTTTAATTTGCATTTCAGCAGACTTCAGTGATCAGTAGTAGGTTGTCTGAAAAGCGAGAAATAATAATAATAATAATAATAATAATAATAATAATAATAATAATAATAATAATAATAATAATAATATTTATAATAATTATATTAATAATTTCATGCATTTATATATATATATATATATATATATATATATATATATATATATATATATATATATATATATATATATATATATATATATATATATATATATCTACGTCAGTGATATTATAGACTTAACATATCATTTCTAGATTTCCAGAAAGTTTTTTGTTTATACTTACATATGTTAAAGTATATTATTTTTGCACTTCTAAACCCTGCAGTAACATATGGATATTTTGCTCACTCTCTGCCAAAATACAAGAACTGCATTCGAAGCTAGCTCAATCCAGACTGAAGGTCTGTCATCTGCCATATTCCTAAATGACCATAATTGCGGTTTGATAATTTATCTTCTCTAGAACCATTATATTTTTTTGGTCAATAATATTGCAGTTACACGCATTTTTTTCTTTACAGTTGCAAACTTCTTGTGTGTTAATATTTTTCTCATTTTCAAATTAGTTATGAAAATGTTTGGATTGGAAAGTGTGCAGTACCGCCCATCATTGAGTAATATATAACCATTTTCTGTGATTGTGAGAATTCATTCGTTTTCTTTATTTGAAGGGAAACTAATCTATGTTTCTTAGGTTATGGGTGACAAGCCACATTTTATTTATCACTATTAGTCCTCATTATGGGGTGGACACAGACAATGTGTGGCTGGGGATTTAAGGCTTTGATGCTTTTCCTAGCACCCCAAGGTGGAGTCAATCACGGGTCTGTCATCTCCGGAGTTGGAGCTCGCTGACCACTCGGTTACTGTAGACCCCTCCCATAGCGTTTGATTAAATATATAAATTAATATGGCTTTATACCTTGATATATAAATTATATTTTGTGAAAAATTGATTGGATGGATGGATGGATTCGGTTTTACGTCTCGAACTCCCTTTTTGTACTAAGGGCTAGGACGGTTGCCTTCTTACGAAGGACTTGTTTTGGCAGATGTAATCGTTACCCTGAGTGTATGCCCTTACTTATCTCAGTCCGTGACGGGGTGCGAACCCTCAACCTTCCGCCTCGGAATCGAAGATGCTACCATTTTGCCACGGAGACTACTTTGCGAAAAATTGATTATATATAGATAATTCTTTTACGTGTTGTAAAAGTTGGCTAAATGGTGCGGTTGGAGGGAGTGGGAATCCATACCTTTGTATTTTCCTTACAAAATTAGTCAAGGTTATATGCCTTGACTCAGAAACCCCCCTTTTAATTGGGATTATGGTTTTTGCATGGATATATAAATGCTTAATTTTAATACATACACACACACACACACACACACATACATGCACACACACACACACACACACACACACACACACACACACACACACACACACACACACACACACACACACACACACGCAGGATGTAAGGAAATACTTTTTCAGTGTAAGAGTAGTTGATAATTGGAATTCGCTAAGCGAGGAGGTAGTTAATGCTATCTCAATCCATAGTTTTAAGGACAGGTAGGATAAGTATCACTAAGTATAAAATGGAACCGATCAGGAGACGGGAAGATACGAGCTTTGGGCTCTTTCCCGTAAACACAATTAGGTAATTACAATTAGGTAATTACACACATTTTCTTTCTTTTTCTTTCTGCAGTGTTATGGAACAGGACAGCTGTAGAGGTCATTTCCTATAGAGGTCAGATGGTGCTTTCAACCAAATGTAATTTAGTCAGCCATCTTATTATTTATAATATGATTTATATGCGTTTATTAATTAATATTCTGACGTCACGGGGTAATAAAATATAATAAGCAAATAGCAGTGATGGAGAGAATTCGTCTTATGTGTTTGTTCATAATAAATGAAAACATGACATTGTTAATCCTAATTATGTATGTCTGTCTGTCAGTCTGTCTGTCTGTCTGTCTGTCTGTCTGTCTGTCTGTCTGTCTCTGTCTGTCTGTCTGTCTGTATGTATGTATGTATGTATGTATGTATGTATGTATGTATGTATGTATGTATGTATGTATGTATGTATGTCTGTGTCTGTGTGTGTGTGTGTGAGTGAGTATGTATGTATGTATGTATGTATGTATGTATGTATGTATGTATGTATGTATGTATGTATGTATGTATGTATGTATGTATGTATGTATGTATGTATGTATGTATGTATGTATGTATGTATGTATGTGCGTATGTATACCTTCATTCTAGAATTGGTATACATCTCATACTTAATGTACATAGACAAAGAATAGAATTAATAGTTGTTGTTTACACCCTCTGCAGACGGCATGCCCAAAACGTGTAGCGACGTGTTGGAAAAACCTGGAATTTTTTTTCATGTTATTTTTGTTTTGTTTTTTCCCAGAGGCTCAGGGTTTGGAATGGCTATTCCAGGCACTAAAATTCCCATAGGTAACGTTGCCTTTTTATTTTACTTATGGAGGCTAACCCTTTTTGATGTTTTATACCTTCACCAGCAAACACATTTTTTTTTATTTATGATTTTGTTTATGTGGTTCTCTAATTTCATTCTTATTTGAAATTGTGTCCATTTTTCCTCCATGTTATTCTTGTTAATTGTTATTGGTTCTTATTTTGCCTTTTTATTACTTCTTAGTAATTATTTTCCTCCATTTATTTGACTATTAAAGAGGCGATTTTGCCATTTTGCCTTTTTATTACTTCTTAGTAATTATTTTCCTCCATTTATTTGACTATTAAAGAGGCGATTTTGCCATTTTGCCTTTTTATTACTTCTTAGTAATTATTTTCCTCCATTTATTTACATATTTAAATAGGTGATTTTGCCATTTTGCCTTTTTATTACTTCTTAGTAATTATTTTCCTCCATTTATTTACATATTTAAAGAGGTGATTTTACCATTTTGCCTTTTTATTACTTCTTAGTAATTATTTTCCTCCATTTATTTACCTATTTAAAGAGGTAATTTTACCATTTTACCTTTTTATTACTTCTTAGGAATTATTTTCCTCCATTTATTTACCTATTTAAAGAGGTGATTTTGCCATTTTGCCTTTTTATTACTTCTTAGTAATTATTTTCCTCCATTTATTTACATATTTAAAGAGGTGATTTTGCCATTTTGCCTTTTTATTACTTCTTAGGAATTATTTTCCTCCATTTATTTACCTATTTAAAGAGGTAATTTTGCCATTTTGCCTTTTTATTACTTCTTAGGAATTATTTTCCTCCATTTATTTACCTATTTAAAGAGGTAATTTTGCCATTTTATATATTTTCCTTTTTCTCTCTAAGTGTCTTTTTGTACTTTTATTTCCTGAATCGATAACGATTAAAATTTCCTTATGTTTTCATGCTTT
>JAXCGZ010012569.1:10000-22299 GCA_037179515.1 Halocaridina rubra | reverse complement strand
CTTCATATTATTACTTATTACATTATTTAGTAAATATATTTGATAATGTGTATTCAATAAAGATATGAAAAAAGTTTTATAGATGGCTGAAATTTAAAACGGTATCACTTATCACGTTGATAAACTAAATATTCTATAAAATGGATATTATACACCTAAAAGTTAGGTGAGAATAATAAACTAGAGTTTTCTTTCTGAGCAATTCATATATCCTTGGTATTCAACTTTCTCACATTTATTTTGGTGCCATATATTCTTTCTTGAATAGAAAAGAGAAAATGAGTGAAAATTATATTTTTCTAATCAAACAAACGGTATTTAGTTAAGGAATTTGTGAAAATGAAAATGTATGGAGATATATTTCATACTTGTCTAAATATTTCGTGTATTAGACAGAATTTGTATACCACATAACACTATTTCATTTCCTAACAGTATTTTTGTATTGATGTTTATTAAAATAAAAGAATTTTCCTACATACATATACTTCATTCTAATACTATTTAGCGTTATTTTACTGTCAATGTAACATCTGCTGAAGAAAAATGGAAAAGGTATTGATAATTTAAATATATCCAGCATCCCTTCCTTCGTGCATATTGGTTGTCAATATTCTCAACAAATGCAAATAAGACCGTAAACAAGATGCATCTGAATTCCTATTCATAAATTTACCCGTAAAGTGTTGATAACATTTAGATGATATGGAAAGTTGTTTTTGTTATATTGAGGTTAACTCTATAAAATGCATGACCCTAGTGCATTTATAATATTCAAGTGCGACCAAGAGAGTAAATTAAAATATAACAAAGGTGCAAAATATTTACACTTAGAACAAAGAAAGAATTAATGGATTAGCAATAGGCTTCTTTTCATTTTGCCTATCTGAATCAAGATAACAAAAGCCATTAAAAAAATAATGACACATAAGAACTCTCAAGTACCTTTATCAATAGAAAGATCAAAAGTAATGCACCGACAGAGATGAATGTCTCTAAACTAAAGACTATTCTTTTATTCATTTACTGGTACTTTGCATCCACGAAGAGGCCTCATAAACTGTCTGACCCGAGGTTTCAAGGTATCAGAAATACAGATGAGGAGAAAGTGTATCATTCTTCTCTTAAGCTCCGCCTTAAGGTTCATGTTAATTGGTAATTTTAACACATTTAAAAGAAAAAGATTTCTTCTTTTTTGCATGTTTTGTTTTTCATTTCACTCTATGTCATCAAAGTTCCAAGTCATAAATATGCTAGAATTCCAGGTGTCGCTACACAACTGTCTGTCTCAATAGAACTTCTTCTTCTTCTTCTCAGCGTTAACCCATTTTAATATGGGGTCGCCGCTGTGTATGAGTCGCCTCCATCTATCTCTGTTCTGTGCTTCATTTTCATCAATACCCTTCCATTACAAGTCTTCCCTATACAATCACGCCATCTTTTTCTTGGTCTTCCTCTCCTCCTTCTACCCCGGACTTCCATCGTCATCGCATGTCTTCCAACATGATGTTCGTCCTGTCGTAGCAGGTGTCCATACCATCTAAGCCTTCCCTCCTGCATTTTCTTCAATAATCCAGCAACCTTTGTCGATCCTCTTTTATACCCATTCCTAATTCTATTCTTCCTTGTTACTCCAAGACATCCACCTAAACATTCTCATCTCTGCTACATCCATCCCCTTCTCCTCTGTCTTCCTCATACTTGCCGTTTCTGTTCCATATAACATAGCTGGTCTTACAACAGTCCTATGAAACTTTCCCTTCAATTTCAGTGGTACCTTTTTGTCACAGAGAACACCAGATGCAGACCTCCAGTTATTCCATCCTGCCTGAATTTGAAGTCTCACTTCTTGATCCATGCTTGCACTAGCCTTTAATATGGACCCCAAGTACTTGAACTCCTGTACTCTCTTTATGTCTTCCCCATCCATTCTTATGCTCTGTCCACCATCCTCAGCGATGTTGGCACACATATATTCGGTCTTTGACCTGCTTATCTTCTTTCCTCTCTCCTCAAGTGCTGCTCTTCATCCCTACAACTTCTCCTCCAAATCCTCCCTCCTCTCTGCACACAATACAATATCATCTGCATATAATATGCACCATGGCACTGCCTCTCTCACATCTTTGGTCATTACATCCATCACCACATTCAAGATGAATGGACCAAGTGCCGAAACCTGATGTAATCCCACTCCTACCTCAAATCCATCTGTCTCTCTGATGCAAAAACAAAAGGGAAGTAAAATTTAGTCATAATTTAGGAATAACTCGCTAATCCATGGGTAAGTCAACACGTTTTGAGTTTGCAAAGGAAGCATAATATATCTATAGTTTATCGAAAGTTTATTTCAGTTAATCGAATACAAGAACATTTCATGAATATAAGCTTTACATTTTTCACATAATAATGTCCCCAGCAGTCTGTGATTGACAAGCAAATTATATATTGCTGCTTTCTTCATTCAGTAAAGTTTGAGTTCACAGAAAATGAGTTTATCATCAGAGAGTAAGGAGAATATATGCATCACAGACGTTCTCTCATTTCCATAGTCGTACGTGGATTATATGTCACCAATCAATATCACTTGTATGGATTCTGACAGCCCAAGATCTCATGCAAATATATATTACAGAGTCACAAGGAAAAGGCGAATCATAATATCCACGGATAGGGACTATTTGGCGTCACCCTTTTGGCGTCGCTCTTCTGGTGCTAAACTGTTTTGGCATTGCTCCTTTGGCTCTAAACTGTTTTGGCTAGACTAGATTACGTTAGTAATTAACCTACTTTATATTTAGTAAAGGTGCCATTCACAGAACCAAAAGTGCTGCACCATAACGTTGTTGCCAACAAGTGTCAGACCGTACTATCAATGCTAATGACTTAATGGCGCTATCTGTTTAGATTGGCTCTACTCATCTGCAAATCCCAGTGATAAGTTAAATCTCTCATACTGTGAAAAGCATCATGATATCATATTTGGCAAAATATAAAAACTGTTCATGCGACTTTTTTTTATTCCTTATTTATCAAAAGGTTACTTTTGCAGTATGTGTGAGCATGAAATTTAGAATGACAATGATTTCACAAGATTCCCAAACTTCAATATTATTTCAGAACAAATGGACTGTGGTTAATGTCTTCCAGTCTCTTTTGCTATACAAATTAATTGGATTTTTATCATTTCTTCCCATCATTGCATTAAATTAATTGCATACTAATGATCTTCTCATAGGCTCTGATCTTACTGTAGTAAATATCATCGATATTACAAAAAAGAAAAAATCTTTTTGATAATCGAAGAATAAAAATTGTATGATATATCTGTTTACGTGTATAAAACTTATATTTAGTGCTAATTGATTGACATTTCAGTTGCAACAATAGAAATACTTGATTAAAATTTTGACTAAAAATAATGCAAATAAATATAGATTCTCTGACCTAATTCAGTGTGGCATATCATGTATTTACTCAGATTCTAAATTTCCATTTTTATCCTTTTAAAACAAAAATCATGCCTTTGACTGATATCTCAGAAACGACCTCAAAAAGGAATTGTTATACATATCCTCATTGGATACCGATATTGCTACAATAAGAAAATCTAAGATGCCTTCCATAAGTTTCCATACAATTGGCAAACTGATACTATATTCATAATGAGGTATGCGAATTTACCTAAAAAACGTCGTGCTATATATACTACACGGCTGTTTCCAAAGTAGGTGTGAACCTCACTTTACTGAGCTTATACATAGGGTAATCATGACTAAAAAAAGTTCTAGCACTGGGATTAAATCGTCAATGATGCTATTTTACGTACTTTTTCCAGTAAATGTGAACAATATTGACTGTATCTCTTGCAAATGAAGTTGTTTTTGAATAATCTTGATGTCATATGCAAACAGATAAGCCCTATAATACCAACTCCTTCGCATCTCTTTGCTCTCCACTGCTTAGTCCGTTAAAAATATGCACTTAAAAATCATCATCAACAAGTGAAAAAGTGAAATTAGTTTCTTTTATCTATAAATAAAATAAAATGCAGCAACAGGTCAAGCAGTGACACGTAATCGAAGGCATCATGAAATTTAAATCTCAATTACATCCTGTCAGGAGGAGACAACAACATCTCCATTCATAACAATTCATAATACATCTCTCTTGCCTTCATTCCATCTATTGCATTCATTTACTTCCTAATATTCTTTAATTACAACACTCCTTCCTTATTTCCATTTCCGTCAGTCAGATTATCTACAACAAATATTTGGCTTCTTTGATGACCCTTTGCTCTACTCTTAATATCTCTGCATCACTTCATTCAACGCACACAACACTTTTACATTGCCTCTCTAACAACTCCATCATATGCTTTCTCCAGATCCAAAAATGCAAAATACACGCCCTTGCCCTTTGCTAAATATTTCTCACATAACTGCCTAACTATAAAAATCTGATCTATGCAGCCTCTACCTCACCTAAAACCACTCTGCACTTCCGCAATCACATTTTCTGTCTTATCCCTAATCCTATTAATCAGTATCCTACCATACACTTTTCGTACCACACTCAACAAACTTATACCCCTATAGTTACTGCATTCATACACATCTCCCTTACCTTTGTATAGGGGCATTATACAAGCAATCACCCATTTCACTGGCACTATTGACAACAAAAAGCATATATTAAACACTCTCATTAACCATTCCAGTGCAGTTACACCCCATTCTGTCAACATCTCCACTCTCACGCAATCTATTCAAGGTGCTTTACCTGCTTTTGCCTCATACAATGCCCTTTTCGCCTCTTTTCTTGTAATATCTATCTCATTTTCATATCCCATTACTGGCACTTGAACACCCCACAATGCCACTATAGCTGCCTCTCTATCTTCTTCAACATTCAGCAGGCACTCAAAATATTCTGCCCATCATTTCCTAGCAGCATTCTCTCTTAACATCTGTCCATTCACATCTTCCATTGTCTCTTCCATCCTCAATCCATCCTTCCTTACTCTCTTCACTTCTTTCCAAAGTTTTTATATTCTCCTCATATAACCTACAAAAATCCTGTCCCCACCTAACATTTGCCAATCTATTCTCTTCCTCTACCTTCCGCTTGGTTTCCACATTTTTCTCCCAATATCTTTCATACTTCTCCCTATTTTTGCACTGCAGCCATTCCTCAAAAGCCCTCTTTTTCTCTTCCACCTTCATTCCACCACTCGTTGCCCCTCCTCATGCCACCTCCAACAAACCTCTTTCTACTCTCATCACTTGCATGTCCCGCATAACATTTTCATCAACCCCCATTTCTCCTCTAACTCCCCAACATCCCTTCCTCTCATCCTGTCTACATCCCCACACTCTATTCCCTCACTCTTTTGCTACTATCACTTTTGCTTCAAGCAAAAAAATGATCAGACATCTCAGCAGCCACACCCCTAAATGCAGGCACATCTTTCACTCTACCAATCATGCTCTTTGCTACCAACACATAATCGATCAATGCTCTTTCTTTCACTCTTCCATTTGCCACTCTCATCCATGTATACTAATTTATTAACTTTTTGAAAAAACTATTACCTATCACTAACTCTTGCTCCACACACATATCTAACAGTCTCTCGCCACTCTCATTCCCACCTGTTACCCCATACTTTCCTACAACATCTTCTACCTCTCCATCACCCACTCTGGCATTCAAGTCACCCAACACAACTATTTAGTTCCTTCTACTCAGACCATCCACACACCTTGTTAACACATTCCAGAATTCATCACGCTCTTCCTCACTTCTCTCATATCCTGGCCCATACGCACTAACAGAGCACATCAATTTCTACCAATCCTAGCCCTCATCCACATCAGCCTAGATGACACGTTTTTTCATTCCACTACCTTATTTACCATCCATTCACTTAGCAATAATGCCACACCTTCTCACGCTCTCCGCCTTTCAACCCCAGACACCTATTACGCCCACGTCTGACTGGAAAATAGCAAATTCAAGTTTTTCATGCCTGGGACCCAGGAATAATATATGACCATGTGGCAATGGATAAATTCTCTTATCTGACTTGAAATAATGAAGGGCATGGAAAGAAGGTGAACGATTTATAACAATTATAATATCAATTTCACATAATACAGCAGGAATTATAATCTGAGATTTCACAAACCTACAGATTAACAAAACAGACATAAACACATTACATTAATAATTATTACAATACAACAAGGAATTATTAATGATAATTATTATAACTTTTAATTGACACCAAAAGTGAAATGGAATCTGGGAGGAGAGCAATAAACAAATACACAACAATGAATATACAATACAAAAACAAGGAGTTCCAGGTGAAAGAAATGTCGAAGCCTGGCCGGGGAATATAATCCTAGTATGATGTGATAATCGCTTGTGTGGAACTGTATTCTCACGCCGGTATTCCTAACCAGGTATTTAAAGCCTCAGACAATGGGGAAGGTAGTGAGGCTAAGATGGAAAGCTGAAGTTGGGTCGAGGGTAAGGCCAGGAACTTCATTCTGATTGGCTGTTCGAGGTGAAGTGAACGCTGATTGAATGAGCAGCGGTATTGGTAGTTAAAAGGGTTAACCCGCTTGTTTGGGGTTGCAACATACCCCCACACCAAAAACCTCTGTAGGGGAACCCAGGAAAGGTAATGAAGAGAGGCGACCACAAACAAGCAGCTCACAGTATTAGGAGGGATCATACACCTCAAATCCACGTGATAAGGCATCATCGAATGTATTTTCCGTGCCTCTGATATGGTGACCTTGAAGATTTTAGGTCTGAAGTAGGAGGGACCACCTAAGAATCATTTGATTGGTTAGTTTGGTCGAGTTGATAAAGGCTAGTGGTTTGTGCTCGGTGAAGACTTGTACACAGTGAGGCGAAAACTAAAGATTCACTCATACTTTTGATCACAAGGTTGAGAGCCAGCGCCTCTTTTTCTATGGTGAAATGGGGTTGTTGATGCTTCTTCAACTTGCAGGAGTAATATGCCACGGAGTGCAGTACATTGGTTTGTTGGTCGGCTTGCAAAAGTACCACTCCCACTCCATGACCACTAGCGTCAATTTGGAGGTGGAATGGAAGGTTGAAGACTGGAGCTCTTAAAACAGGTTGAGAAGTTAAAAACAGTTTCAGATGTTGAAAAGCCTTTTCACATTCAGGAGTCCATTTAAAAGGCACTTTGGTGAGGTTTGTCAAGGGTGCAGCCACGGTAAAAAAATTGGCACAGAACCTTCGATAATACCACACCATACCTAAAAATGCATAACTTCTTTCCTGGTGTTAGGGGTTGGAAATGCAAGGATGGCAGACACATTGGCTGCCATAGGATGGACCATACCATTTCCAATGGTATGACCAAGATAAGTAGCAGTCCCATGTTCAAAGACAGATCTCCTTGGATTGATGGTAAGTCCAGCTGCTTGTAGCCACATCATGAGAGCTTGTAGACAATTGCAATGTTCTTCTCAGGAATCTGCTACAACGACAATGTCATCCAAATAAGCAGCAGTCCCTTTCAGTCCTCAGATGACTTGGTTGATGACTCTTTGAAAAGTAGAAGGAGCATTAGTCATGACAAATGCTAACCCTTTATATTGGTACAAACCAAATTGGGTGATAAATTCCGAAATCTCTTTAGCATTCTCTGTAAGAGGTATCTGATAATACCCCTTAGTGATATCAATGGTCGTAATAAACTGGGATTTTCCAATAGTATCTAAAAGGCCTTCTATTAAGGGGAGAGGCTAAGAGTCTTTGACAGTTACGTTATTTACTTTTCTATAGTCAGTACAAAGTCGAGAAGATCCATCTGGTTTTGGCACTAAAATACATGGTGATGCCCAGGGAGACATACTTGGTTCACCTAATCCTTGAGTT
Source organism: Halocaridina rubra (assembly GCA_037179515.1). NCBI lineage: Eukaryota > Metazoa > Arthropoda > Malacostraca > Decapoda > Atyidae > Halocaridina > Halocaridina rubra. The sequence continues at coordinate 14,370 of JAXCGZ010012569.1, read as the reverse complement.
AATAGATAATCTACTTCTTTCTTCATAATGTCATTCTTATGGGGGTGCAATCTATATGGAGCTTTCCTAATAGTGGCTTGACATGAACTAATCATCTTTATGTCATGTTGGATATAATTACACAATCCTGGAGAATCAGAAATAACAGAAGGGAACTGATACAATAGCTGAGCAAAGTCTGCCTTCTGGTTTGGATGAAGATCACCAAAGTAATCATCAAGATTCTGGATTATACTGCTGTTGGAGAGAGAGTCTTGGTTACAGGGTAAGTTAACAGGTAGGATTCTCTCACCATCACCATCCAATCCCATCTCAGACATAGGGTTGGTGTCTGCCACACATACTGTAACTGGAGAAACAGTTCCGACATCTACCTCTGGTGATCTGGAATAGCAAGGTTTGAGTAAATTTGCATGAACCAACTGTGTTTTCTTTCTACAATCAGGTGTTGCTATGACATAGTTTAGAGGACTCAACTTTTTCTGAATTGCATTTGGTCCTGAATATTTCTTTTTTAAGGGAGATCCAGGAGAGAGCAAAGAGACTAGAACTTGGTCCCCAGGAACATACTTTCTAGGCACGGCTTTCCTATCATAATGGTCCTTGGATTTCTCTTGACTGAAACTTAAATTGTCAAGAGCAAAAGTTCTTACTTTATGGAGTTTCTATCTGAAGTTCTTCCAAGTATTTGTTGACTGTAATAGGTTCATATGGTTTGGAGAACCACTTATCTTTGACTACCATTAAGGACCCCCTAAGAGGTCGACCACAAACTAGCTCAAAAGGGGATAATCCTAAAGACTCTTGGATTGATTCTCTATATGCAAAAAGTAGCCAGTCTATTCCTTCATCCCAACAGTTACTATTTTTTAAACAATATTTTCGCTTTAAAGATTGGTGAAATCTATCAAGATGAAGTTACATGGGTGACTCCCAATCCATTTAAGACCTTCTGAAAAGTCTGACTTGTAAAATTCGTACCCTGATCAGGCTGAATTTCTTTTGGGATGCCTTTGGAGGTAAACATACTCAAAATTGATTTCAGAACGGACTTAGCAGTGATATTTTTTAGAGGGAAAGCATCTGGATATCTAGCGGCAGAGTCCATAACAGTAAGTAAGTACTCATTACTTTTTTAGTCTTAGGGAGAGGCCCGACACAGTGTATAACAATTTTCTGGAAAGGTTCATGAACAACTGGAATGGAAAAAAGAGGGGCAGGGGGAATAGGTTGATTAACATTTCCAGTGAGTTGACAAATGTGGCAAGTCTTAATGAATTGTGTGACATCCTTCTTAATTCCAGGCCAACAGATATGTGACAGTAACTTTTTATATGTCTTCTGAATATCCAAATGCCCAGCATAACCATCATGTGCCATTTTCAAAACAGAATATCGTACTGAAGTTGGAAGTACTACTTGGTGAGTCTCAGACCATGCTTCCTTTTTAGACAGAGAAGGGGGTCGATATGATCTCATTAGAATACCATCACTATGATAGAAAGCAGGCAATGTATCATGATAATCATGATCTATACCTACATGTCGCATCACTGCCAATGAAGGATCAGAATTCCGTATTAGTTTTTCTTTAGACAATGGCTAACTCAGGAGATCCTCCTGAACTTTAGGGGAAGGCAAGGATAAGAATGTATTAGATGATTTAGATACAGCGAGTTTATCTTGAGCCCTTTTTTACTGCACAAGAGGGAAAAAGATCAGGGGATTCATCAAAAAACTCTTGGAAGAGGATTATCAACAGTATTAATATTAGGTACAGTAAGAGTTCCAGCGAGATCATTTCCCAATAATAGCTGAACTCCTCGAACACGCAATTTACCATATTTGACAGCTACATTTACATTTGCCTTGAACAGTGGGCACTCAAGATAAACTAGTGCAAGAGGATATGACATATGAGACGTTAAATCAGACAGTAGAACCTTCTCTCCTGTTAACTTATGACTCAGATTACGAATAGCATCATGAACTAAAATGGACTGAGTAGCCCCAGTATCCCTAAGAATAGTTATGGGAAATGCCTGATCCTTCGGGCTAAGTGCGACATGGCCCTTGTAAGTAAAAGCATTGAACATATTGGTCTGAGAGGAGCAAGAATTAGAAGCAACGGGTTTAGCATTGGAATTTATAGCAGTAAAACCCTTCTTTAAAAACTGGCACCCTGGATGTTTTCACAGTGCAATGGTATGTCCTACTTTCTTGCAATAAACACAAACAAGCTGGTTTGAATTTGACTTATTTTCTCTCTGCCCATCACTCAATCTACCATGGGGATCACGAGAGGTGGATTTTACAAAAGCACCAAGATCCATCCCATACAAATTCCAGGAATCCAACCGTAAGGCCTGAGCAGCTGCCATTTCTGCCACCTTAAGAAGCTCTGTTATATTGCTATCCTCCACATGTTTAAGTATAGGAAATGGTATTTTATTCTTTTATTCCTCCAAGACTATTACATTCACGAGTTTGGAATATGTAGTGACATTTAAGGATTCTAACCACTTTTTGAACTGTTGCATTTTCTCGGTGGCAAATTCACATAGATTTGATACTTAGCTTTAGTCATATTCCTAAATTTCTACCTATATCCTTCTGGTGTGATAGCATGTGCATGAAGTATTTGCATTTTAGCAAAATCATAGATTTCCGTTTCATCCCAACTACTGTTAACTCTCAGAGACTTTCCTGACAATTTAGGACCTACAATGCTCATCCACTCTTCTTTTGGCCACATCTGCTTAGTAGCGATTTTCTCAAACAATTTAAAGGACCCATCAATGTCTCCTTCGTCATATGCTGGTACCATAGAAGAAACTTTGGAAAAGTTGAAAGATACCACTTTCTCCCATATAGATAGTTCTAAATCCTTATGCTAACCAACTTGTTCCAACTATTTCAATTTTAATTCTCTTTCTGCTTCCATTTTTCTCGTTTCTACTTCTAATTTTGATTCCCTTTCTACTTCCATTTTTCTCGTTTCTACTTCTAATTCTATTCTTATTTTTCTCGTTTCTATTTCAACATCCCTTTTATACTGAAGTTCTAATCTATACTTCTCTAACTCGAGCGAAGAAGAGGTGTCAGCTTTCGGAATAGCATTATCATTAAAAGCTACTTCAATTTCCTTTTTTCTGACACGACTTATGAATCTCGTCTGGATTGGAATCCTCCTCGGTATCCTCAGGTAATGATACATATTCAGAAACTACTTCAAGAACACCTTGTTTCATTAAATGTTTCAGAACAAGTTCTTAACTTTATTCTTAGTCACCGTTGAGGGGTGAGTTGGAAGAGCAATTTTTAACCAATCTTTAACCAATCGGCTTTTTTGATGTCACTTACTTGATCCCAAGAGGGATGCTTCAAGGAAAATGATATATTAAATTCTTTACTAGCCATGACGATTATTTATCAAAACTTAGCAAAAATGAAGCGAGGAAGCTCTGGAAAAATTTAATAGCGATAGTCAAGCACGACCCCAGAATTTATGCTCTACTATACCCAAATACTTCGACACTCGAGTATTAACGACTTGTTAGGTAAAGGTACTAGAAAATAGTATGAGTGATGGGATCATACTTATCCCGATACTTGAGCAGAGTACTTTGAAACTTGAATACTTGTGAGAGTACGTTGAACATTGATATTGAATAAAGAGACTTGAAAATATAAAGCACTCTAAAAATATTTAACTTACGATTCTTGAAAAACCCAACGAGCCATTCAACACCGATTCATGAGATTAATTAAGTTAACAAAGTTAGAGAGTCTTGGAAGAATGTATAGAGAACTACCATCATCATACGTTCAAATTAGTGTTTACTTTTGCGGCTACCACACAAGATAATGAGTATACACTAATGACCATCGATCATCTCACACTTGTAACGGTTATTTCGATTTTTTCCTCTTATAGCAAAATACACAGACACAATTGAACACACAAAAAATTTGCTTCACAAAAAAAAAACTCAAGAATTACTGTTCACTTTCCTGAAATCATAATACCATTGTTATAACAATACGGGAACAAGGGAGAAGTTAATGTAGACTACTTTACTTTGAGCAAGGATCCTGGCAAGGTCGCCAATATTTTACACCCAGGTCTGACTGGTAAATACCAAATTCGAGTTTTTCATGCCCGGGACCCAGGACTAATATATGACCATGTGGCAATGGATAAATACTCTTATCTGGCTCAATTATTGAAGGGCATGGAAAGAAGGTGAACAATTTATAACAATTGTAATATCAATTTCACATAATACAATAGGATTTATAATCTGAGATTTTACAAACCTACAGATTAACAAAACAGACATAAACACACTACATTAATAAAAACCTAC
>JAXCGZ010012568.1:17500-20000 GCA_037179515.1 Halocaridina rubra | reverse complement strand
TTATGTGCTTACTTGTTCATTTACCTACTTGTTTATGCGTGCATTTACTTTGATTAAATTGTTGATTTTGATAAGCCCTTTTACGGTTATATTTTTATTATTTTCTACCGGCAAGCAATGACATTAATCAGTGTAATGAGAAGCTGTTAACTAGAGTAATAGCTTCAATTAATTTTTTTAATAGCTCTGAGGTTATTTGGTGGCAGCGCTATTATACATTGGTAGCTATTGCAAAAGGCCTCCAGGGAAAATGACTCTCTTATAAAGATATTTTAAATTTAATATAAATGCAAGTTATTTTACTTACGAAACTCACAGGGAATTCAGGCATAAATGCTTAGAATTGAAGGAAGTGTTTTTTGAATGTATATATGTATGTATGTATATATGTATGTATGTATGTATGTATGCATGTATGTATGTATGTATGTATGTATGTATGTATGTATGTATGTATGTATGTATGTATGTATGTATGTATGTATGTATGTATGTATGTATGTATGTATGTATGTATGTATGTATATGTGTGTGTTTGCGGGTGGGCGTGTGTATGCATGTATGTATATATGTATGTATATTTATGTATTTATATGTATATATATATATATACGTATATATGTATATGTATATATATATATATATATATATATATATATATATATATATATATGTGTGTGTGTGTGTGTGTGTGTGTGTGTGTGTGTGTGTGTGTGTGTGTGTGTGTGTGTGTGTGTGTGTGTGTGTGTGGGTGTGTGTGTGAGCTTGCGCCCGTGCATTTGTGTCCGTATGTTCGTGTGTGCGTGTCCTTTATAATTTAGTTTACACTAATTTGCGTTGACCAGAGTTCGATATATAATTATTATAAGGAGTAAAGTAGTAATACAGTATAGTGTTACGTATATCTTCCACTGTTTTTCCTTTTGTGCTTCGTTGTTTTGCTTGTACCTGAAATACTGTCGGTGACGTAAACATTTCGTAATTTAGACTTTTAAGTATATTGAAAATTCATTTATATTTTAGAGCAATGGGTCAATTCTTAGTAGAGCCCTTTCAATGTTATATTCTTTAAAGCCTGTTCTATAGATTGTGCAAATTCTTATCTTAAGACGGGCTCGAGCTATGATGTAGGCATTGCTTATGTTGTGCTGTTATCGTAAAATTCATATATTAGAGCCGTTGAAATGTAGTATTTGGGAATTATCATAAGAGCCTATATATGTGAAGAAATGGAAATAATTTAAAAATACATTTCTGATATTTACAAATGATTTTTTTCTTCTATATAACATTAACCCCACCTACACATCTTCCACTGGACTTAATAAATGTCTTAAGAATTGTGATTTTGACACTTATTACGAAAGAGCCTAGTGAAGGAAATACATTAAAAAAAAAAAAATAACTAAGTCGTGAGGTCTTATCTATTTACTTTTTCGAATTCAAAGTATGTAAGTTTACGGGTATTAAAATTATACTCAGATAATATTCTCATTTCTTATTTTTATAGTCAGCCTAGAATGTTGACCACTCAAAATTATTTTTAAAAGTGTTTTGAAATGTAAAATATTTGTATTGGTCTTGGAGTTGCAAAAAAAAAAAAAATCCTTCACTACACGTAAAAGCAATCTCCAAACAGAAGCTGGAGTGTCTAAATTTTTAGTTAAAAATACAACAAGAATTATATATTTAAAAAAAAAAATATTCTTGAAAATTGTCCTAAAATATGCATCGAAGTGGCAGCGTCCCATATACATAAATTTTCATTCTTCTTTATCGTCGAAGTACCCTTGGCTTCCTCCCCCAGTCGCTGGATTACTTATAAGCTTTTACTAATTGAGAAAGAGCTCTCTGAGTCCTGGAAAAAGATGAAAAATATACTTGTCTAAACACAGAACAAGAAGAAAACTTATAGGTGTCTACATAAAAGTTAAAAGACTTTAAAAACTTTCTTGAAAATTAGATATTTATTCTCTTAAACTAATAAAGCATAAATGTTATGGAATAAAGTAACAATACTTTAAGTACTGTAAAATAATATAAAAGCTGACCCTTTACTTATTATAAGAAACAACAAACAAAAAACTAATTCCAGTATAAACTAATAAGAAGCGAAATCTTTTTAATGAAATGATGCATATTTTCTCAAACTAATAATAGAAATATGCTTTTTAGCAACTTTGAAATTACCCTTTAAACGATAATAAAAATAATGAAACCTACCCTCACTACACAAAAGAAAAAAAAAGAGTAAAAACTAACTGAGTGTATAAGTTAAACTAATAAGACTTAAGAAGGTGTAGGAAAATGCGATGTATTCTCTCCATCCTTCTCCTTAATATCATCAGTTTCATAGAAGCAGCAGGAGGCTGACATCAATAGCTGATGACTTCATTTACAACCAGTCCCTCGAGGCAGGCCTTCTCCAAATGGATGGTTGGTTGTATACTGGCTACTATTACAACTACGCGTAGGCTATCCAGCTACTGCTACGGCTACT
>JAXCGZ010012568.1:12500-15000 GCA_037179515.1 Halocaridina rubra | reverse complement strand
GAGAGGAATATGTTCAATTTACTATTTGATAATGGGAAGAGGTCTCTCTCTCTCTCTCTCTCTCTCTCTCTCTCTCTCTCTCTCTCTCTCTCTCTCTCTCTCTCTCTCTCTCTCTCTCTCTCTCTCTCTCTCTCTTTCTTTCTTCTTTCTCTCTCAGATCTATGCTCTTCCTCTTTCTCACATCTATAATACTTTTTATTATTCTTTCGCCTCCTTCCGTCTGCTAAAATTAGTAACTCAGCTAATTATTTTCATTAAATCATATTATTAAGATCCCGTAATCATCATTATTTATTTTATGATGTTAGGCTGATTGGAAGAAAATTAAAGCCATTTTTTGGCAGTATTTTCTGTCTGGATTGAATCATTCATTTTATTTCCCAGATCAAGAATTATCTGATGAGAATAGATGACAGCCGTTCGAGTCTCTTAATTAGCAATTTGGCCACCATCACTTGTCCAAAAATGTCTGGTAAATGGCGCCTTGAATCATTTTAATTGGAATTTTGATTGTAAAATACTATCATGTGAAGCTGAACAAATATGCTGTTAGGGAATCTATATTTTTATCTGTAACGTATTAGGCTCTTAAATGTATGTACTCTCTGCCAGAATGTTCTTCTCTCTTATTTATTATAATTTCCTTTACGGTCTATCTCTCCTTTCGTGAGAATGTTCTTCATTTACTCTATGTCTAGTTTTCTGTTGATAATCTTCTCTTTTTTTTCCGAATCTCCTTCTTGTACATATACTTTATTATGATTTTATTTTATTTTCTTGCTTACTTCTTCCTTCTGCTACGTTTGCTTTATTTTATAATATATTTCTGTTGTTTATTATTTTACTTTGTTTTTACTTTTCCTTAATTATAATTAATTATAAATATTTATTGTGCTCATTTTAGCTTTTTCCTTTTTCTACATCATTTATATTACGAATATTACACTGTGCTCATACTAACCGTCAACTTCTTGTACGTTTACTTTTTTATGCGTAGTCTTCTGTTCTCTTGTTTTACTATTAACTTATTCTTTGTTTTGTGTCTTGATTTGTGAACCTTTTTTCTCTGTTAATTTTGTTATGAATTTCTATTGTGTTATATATTGTCTTTTAATGAAATAGATTTATGGTTCGCTGTTAATACCCTGCTTGTTCTTTTTTTTTTTACTACATTTCCACAGGACAGTCATCTCTTTTTCTTGTTATACAGTCACATTTTGTTTTTTCTATGTGTACTTTTCTATGAATATTCTTCTATTATATCGTTTAGCTCTTAACTTTCACTCTGTTGTATGGCTACATTTCATTGAATATCCTATTCTCTTGACCGGCTGTTAACACACCCTATCTTTTATGTCTGTTTTTGTATGAATATTATTTTGTTCTCTTGTTCACCTGATAACTTTGCATTTATTTTATGTCTCTCTTTTTATGAATATTCTTTTGTTCTCTTGTTTAGATCTCAATTTCCCCTTTGGTCTGTGTCTGCTTTTTTCTTGTTTTTCTTTAAACTACTAGTTAGTTATGTGTCTAATTTTGTGAGATTGTTCTCCTTTTTCTCCTTGATAACTTTTTCCGTCTTTTATGTCTGCTTTTTGGGATAATATTCTTATTTCCTCTTATTTAGCTCTTCACCTCCTTATTTGTTTTATGTCGACCATTATTTTTTTATTCTCTATAGCTTTTAACTCCCATTTTGTTTTAAATTTAATTTTATGGGGTTTTTAATCTCTACTGCTGTTAACTACTTTATGCTACGTCTAATCTTCTGAGTCTTATGCTCTTCTGTTGTTAACTTCCAATTGTTCAATGTCTACTTTATTGGAGACATTTATTCTCTTCTGCTGTTAAAATTCAGTCGTTCTATATATCTATTTTCGTGAGACTCTTCTCCGGTTCTCTTACTCTGTTTTAACTTTATCTGTGTTTTATGTTTGATTCTCTGCTTACTGTATGTTTTATCTGCGTTTATCGATGCTCTTGGAATGCCTTAAAAATTCTAAGTCTTTTTCCCTCATGGTAGAAAAGGTTTTCTGTATCTTTTCTTTGTGTTCTTCTCTTCTTGTTCTCGTTCATTACGGCCTTATCATTGTTTATATAAGGCTTCTGTGCCCCGATACCCTTTCTAAAACCAACCCTCTTCATTAATCTGGCCTTGGGGCCTGCACCGAGTTGAGTTGGCTTGCTCAGCCGGCGGCTGGATTTGATTTCATACTTCTAGCAGTTTCGAGTACAATCCCGGGCGTTATACTAGGTTGAAATAACGTATCCAAATATCTGTGGATCCCTAAGTCGCGTTAAGATCAACGAAGTATTGTTTTAAGAGAGGACCTCAACGATATAATTCCATTCACCCAATAGAGATGGAAACCCTTTTGGTTATATGAACATAATAGTATATTATTGCTTTTTACTTCTTGCTTTTATACATTCTCATGTGCTATGAATTTGAATTTTTAGATCAATTATTTTCTTATTTCATATCATATTTTTAATTCGT
>JAXCGZ010012568.1:0-10000 GCA_037179515.1 Halocaridina rubra | reverse complement strand
TCGCTATGATTTTATATATGTATTTATCAAATATGTATATGTGTATGTGTGTAATTTATAATTTTGCATGTATCTGTCAGTTTTACCAAATGCGCATATGTATGTATGTATGTATGTATGCATGTATGTATGTATGTATGTATGCATGTATGTATGTATGTATGTATGTATGTATGTATGTATGTATGTATGTATGTATGTATGTATGTATGTATGTATGTATGTATGTATGTATGTATGTATGTATGTATGTATGTATGTATGTATGTATGTATGTATGTATGTATGTATGTATGTATGTATGTATGTATGTATGTATGTATGTATGTATGTATGTATGTATGTATGTATGTATGTATGTATGTATGTATGTATGTATGTATATGTGTGTTTGCATACATGCATTTTGTCATTTAATTTTTAAATATCTGCTCATGTTTGTTGTCTGAACTCATATATATATATATATATATATATATATATATATATATATATATATATATATATATATATATATATATATATATATATATATATATATATATATATATATATATGCATGACCTCATTTCCCTTTGTAAGGGGGGTGGCGGAGCCAAAAAACACGCACTGACCACAATCCACACATACCTCAACCACTCCTCCTAGCTCCTTGGGGATAAAGGGTTGCCACATTTCTTCCCCCTTCCACCTTGCTTGGGTCACCCACGAGGTAGGCGGGCAAGGATTTTCTACAATTAGGCCCGACAGCCACAATTTTTTAATCCCCACCGCTTCAACACTTGGTAACTCCCCCCACACCTGTCCATCACAATTCACTGAGCCAACAGGTGCGAGAAATCTCTTTGGCTCGTGTCATCTATACACAGTTTTCTTTCACTCATTCCTATCTCTTGCAAGCTCTTTTCCATGCTCCACTGACGTTCCACGTGCATTCAGTGCTTTTTCACGCCATCCAGCCATTTCATTCTAGGTCTTCTTCGTGACCTAACTCCAATCACGTTTGCAGTCCACACTCTTCACTATTCGTTCATCACTCATCCTTTCCATGTGTCCAAATCAACTCAACACTCTGATCTAACTAATCTGACAGCTTCCTTACAACACCCTTTCTCTGCCTGACATCCTTTTTTCTTATTCTAGCTAGTCTAGATATACCAATTAAACTTCTCAAACAACTCATTTCTATTACATTCAACTTGTTCTTTTCATCCTCTCTTGAATTTGAAAACTCTGTTCTCTACAAAGCTGTCTGTACAATCACATCTTAATATATCTTTCTCTTGGCATCCATTTCCAAATATCAATTTCTCATTTCACTTTCAACCAACCTAGACATTTACTTGCTTCATGCTCTCTATAACTTACCTCTGCACTAGCCCACTTCTTTATGCATGCGACCCCAGATATTTAAAACTCTCAACCTCTTGAAGCAACTCCCCATTAACTTCTACATTAAATCTGCCAACATATACACTCTTCGTGCATCTCATGACTTTACCTTTTTCAATATTCACTCTCAGCTTCTTTTATCACACACCATAACAAACTCAGTCACCAAATAATTCAATTCATTTCCAGTATCAACCACCAATACAGTGATCATCCACAAATAGCAACTGATTCAATTTGCGCAACCTTCCATTTTCACCCACTAACTTCAAACATCTGTCTAATATCCTTTCATTTACTTCTCTTACTACTCCATCCATATACACATTATACAATCATGGTGACATTACGCAACCTTGGCGTAATCCTACATTCACCTCAAACCAATCACTCATGCCATTCCCGACTCACACACATGCTGTTCTGTTCATGCCAAAACTCTCCACTGATTTCAATAAATATCCACTTATTCCATACAATCACAACACACTCCACTACCTCTCTCTGTCAACCCTGTCATACAATTTCTCTAAGTTCATGAAAGCCCAAAAAGTGTCCCAACCTTTCTCCAGGAAAATCTCGTATGCCTGTCTTATCACAAACACCTGATCCACACACCCTCTCCCTCTCATGAACCCACACTGTTCTTCCCCAGTCAATCTCTCAGTACCTTTCCTAATTCTCTCTATTACCTCTCTTGCATATACCTTAACAACTACACTCAACAAACTTATTCCTCTAAAACTACCACACTCACACTCATACTTATCTCCTTTCCCTTTGTAAAGTGGAACAACACATGTTCTCCTCCAATCAACTGGGACCCTCCCTTTCCTGAAACATACATTTAGCAACCTAACCATCCATTCTACTAATGCCTCCCCACTTTTTGACATGCATTCAACATGACACCCATCTATCCCTGGTGCTTTACCTGCTTTCATTGCTTTCATTTTCAAATGTACCGCCTCTTTTTTTTATTCTTCTCATCACCGAAAATTGGCATTCTCCATTCATTTCCCACCGTCACAGTATCTGCCTCTTTATCATCTTCTTTATTTAGCAGTTCCTTGACATATTCAGCCCATCTCTCTTTCACTTTATTTCATATACTAGCAATTGCCCATCTGCTCCTTTCACTTCTCCTCCCTACCAGACTCACCTTTCCTCGCTCTTTTCACTTCCTTCCAAAACATATTTTTATTTCTTTCAAAATTCTCAGACAAGCATCTATTCCATCTTACATCCGCTTCTCTCTATACCTCCCTCACTATCCACTCCTCCTTGCACAATACATTTCTGGGCCGCTACTTTACCTACCTGCAACCATAAGTCAAATACCTGCTTCTTTTCAGCCAATACTGCACTCACCTGTTCATTCCATCATTCACTATGCCTTTCCTTTTACTTCCACCTCTTAGTCTCCTTATGCACACTGCCTCGGCACACTTCATGACTTCCTCCTTGAAACAACCCCATTCTTCTTCCACTCCCTCCTCCACTTTCTTTTTCACAACATTTCACACATTCCTCAAACTAGCCTTATTCTCACAGTTTTTCTCTTTCTTATTCAATTCACTCACTTTTAGCACCTATCTTCGTCTGTCTATTCTCTTCTTTCTACACTTTTCTCTCACTCTCACTCTACTTTCCACTAAATAATGCTCATATATTCCACCACTTGCTCCTTTCATTACATTCACATCCAATACTCTTCCAATCACCCATTAGTCCACCACGAAATAATCCCTTAATTCTCTGTCATCCACTCTACCATTATATACTCTGACCTACGTGTACTTGTGCACATCCTTCTTTTTACATACAGTATAAGCAATCAGCATTTCTCTCTCAATACACATTTTTATAACTTTCTCTCCACTCTCATTCCTACCAGGTACTCCGTATTCCCCAATTACACCATCCACTGTCTCATTCCCTATTCAAGCTTTTAAATCTCCCATCAGTACCACATTCACTTTCATTCCCAAGTCTTTTACACACTCGTTGAAGTTTAATCCAACTTAATTCTCTTTCTTCGTCACTTCTTTCACTGCCAGGGCCATATGCACTCACAAACGCACAAACCTCGCATCCCAATCTTATAGCCACTATTATACGAGATGATACTTCCTTCTACCCCCACAAGACACTTATTTATCTCTTCACTTACCAACAGAGCCACTTCCTCTCTTCCCTTCCCTCTCAACTCGAAACACCCTACCTAACACACTCCCAAATGTCACCTCACCATTCCCTTTTATCTTTGTTTCGCTCTGTGCAAGTACATCTATCTTTCTCTCCACAAGCTTTCTCCCAATCACCTCCCTCTTATTTTCACTTACACCACAGTCAAGCACATTTAGACACCCAATTCCAAGGGTTCTGGCTTCATCTCTCCAGACAGAATACCCCCGCATTTCCTGGCAATTCGCAGTAATATATATATATATATATATATATATATATATATATATATATATATATATATATATATATATATATATATATATATATATATATATATATATATATATATATATATATATATATGTATATATATATATATATATATATATATATATATATATATATATATATATATATATATATATATATATATATATATATATGTATGTATATATATATATATATATATATATATATATATATATATATATATATATATATATATATATATATATATATATATATATATATATATATATATATATATATGTATATATATATATATATATATATATATATATATATATATATATATATATATATATATATATATATATATATATATATATATATATATGTGTGTGTGTGTGTGTGTGTGTGTGTGTGTGTGTGTGTGTGTGTGTGTGTGTGTGTGTGTGTGTGTGTGTGTGTGTGTGTGTGTGTGTGTGTGTGTTTATGTGAGAGTTGACGTGTGTCTGTACATCTTTATCTCTGTATGCATATATTACTTCATTTAATTACTCAGATACATACACTCATGCACACATACATGTTTGCATGTACACGATCGTATATACATACATATTCACATATACAGCATACTTACACATACACAGGAGCTGGTGAGTCTATTCCCAATCTTGACAATAACGTATTGAGTACTTATTATCATCTCTTGCTGATTTTTTTTCTTTTTCTCTCTTCCTCTTTCGGGCAATTGGGTAATGAGTCACTTCATGTCCTTTGATGATGCAAGGACCCGAAGATAAAAGACAATAATAACCCTTACGATATTAGTCCATAGATGATATTTTCCAATGAACAAATCGCTTTAAGAAACATTTAAAATTCCTTTGGAAAATCGCCTTTGAAAGAGATCTTCAAATTGTCTCTAGGAGAAGTTGAGACTTCAGTGTTCTTCATTTTGGCTTCAAAGAATAATAACCATAATTGCTGCATAACGTAAAGGCAATTTTTCTCTTTCAATACTAAGATGTCTCCCTCTTGGCATTTGAGTTGTGTAATGAAGACAAAGCCTTTGGAATTTCACGCGAGAGATTATTGAGTTGTGGAAGTTTCCTTAATGGAGTCATTTAGACATTGTCAAACGTAATGTAACGCCAGGATGGATGTAAATTGAGTTTTTTTTTTTTTTACCAAAATGGACCTACGGGGCGAGTGTTAATTGAGAAAAGCCTTAATTATAATTACTTTATGATTAGCGAAACCGATTGGAAGTCGCTCCTGGGACACTGCCACTAGGCCTCTCTCTCTCTCTCTCTCTCTCTCTCTCTCTCTCTCTCTCTCTCTCTCTCTCTCTCTCTCTCTCTCTCTCTCTCTCTCTCTCTCTCTCTCTCTCTCTCTCTCTCGAGGGAAATAAGCCTAATTACACATCCTGTTTTGATTGATGAACCGAACGAGTTAAAAGTGAGTAAGTGAAAAAATAACAAAATGAATATTTAATCCAGTACTAACTGTACTGAATTATGAAGAATGTGATTGCGATATATTTTGCTCTATTAATATGATAACTTTCTATTAGAATAATCCCATATATATATATATATATATATATATATATATATATATATATATATATATATATATATATATATATATATATATATATATATATATATATATATATATATATATATATATAAGCACACACACGGTACTTTAATGCCATATTTAGAGCATAATAATTGTGGTTTGGTTACTGAAGGAAATTTTTCAATCGTATTTCGCGTTTTCAAAATACTTTTGGTGTACAGCTATTATCAAGGAAATATTATTTTAAGACTTTTTATTCCTTTATGGAATAAATCATAGTATATGAACAATTGTCGACTTTATTTAGATGTGTAAAATATTGTTAATTTTGTATTTTGTGCTTGAAGGTGCTTGAAGCCAAATATATTATTGCAAGGCACGAGTCGTTGGATTTTCTCTACTCTGTGATTTCTAGGTAGTCTGAGGGACATCTTTCAGTACCAGATGAAAAATAAGGGGAAGTTTGTTTTCATTTTCTTCTTCTTGGTAAATGTTAAGATTTTGATGGTTATATATGCATTCGAAAGTAAGGTCAACATCAGATTTTGTTTAAAAATGATGAAAGTATCGTCCATTTATCTTTGTCAATTGATTGCTTAAAAGCTTTTTTACATTCATCTAGACACTTTTTTTTTCGTGGAAAGTCTGACAGATATTGGCAAAGAAAACAAGCAAAAACAAAACAAAAACATTTATTTCCATTTTGTACAATGGTTATTCAACATTAATAGTAACTTATAAGTAGACATGTAATTAAACTAACAAATAAGAGGGTTAGACATATAGTTAAATTAAATGTAGCTTTCATAGAAAATAATAATGCTGTAATAAAAATGTTACAATAATGTTAATAATAAAGTAGTAAGTATGCCACTAGATACAGGATCGTTATTATCGGCATCATTTCCATATTTGTTTCCTTACAATGAGAATAATTAGTTCTTAATGAGCAGCAACTATTTGTCCAAAAGAAAACTGTATAGTTTGCCTTTGAAAGCTGTGAAAGAGGATGCATTTTTAAGATGCTCTGGAATATTATTCCAGAGTGTTGGCCCTTTGATAGTGATCATCTTTGAACCTGCTTCTGTGTTTGTTCTGTGAATAAAGAGCTCACTGCTCTGTCTTGTGTTGGTTCCCCTTATATCCCTGACTGTTTTTAAATCAAATAGCCGGCTAGGATAATTATGGTCCAAAATTTTGAATACAAAAACATAAATAGCATAAGCGACCTTATTTTCTGCCCGCAGCCACCCAAGTTTATTGAGAGCTGGTGTGATGTGGTCGTATTTTCTTATTCCTCCCAGGGCAACTCGAGCTGCAAAATTAATAAGCTTCTGTATTCTGTTTATCTGAGTCTTAGTGGTAGCTCCCCAAACAGTTGTGCAGTAATTAATGTGACTTAGGGCTAGAGATTCAACAACAGTTATTCGAGTGGTAGTCTCAAAATTGTCTTTTATACGTGATAAGTACATTAATGTTCCTGTAACCTTTTTGCATACTTTATCTATGTGGGAATCAAACAACATGTGGTTATCAAAGTGAATTCCTAGGTTTTTGACTGTTTTGCTAGGTGTGATAATACTGTCGCAAAAATTAATTGTTGTGTTTTCTGGAATTTGTGCTAAGTGGAACCTTGAACCAATAAATATGCACTGTGTTTTACTTTCGTTAATTAACAGCCCAATTTCTTGGAAATAGGTTTTAATTTTTGACAGAGTGTTTTCTGCTCTTAAAGTTAGCTCTGGGAGATTATTAATATCGCCACTAAGGAGTAGTTGAGTGTCATCTGCATATTGTACGACTAGACAGTCAGAAATGAAAAAAAAAATAGATCATTTACGTAAATGGAGAAGAGGATAGGACCAAGTACTGATCCCTGTGGAACACCAAATGATACATTTTTTGGCACAGAGATAATGTTGTTAAGACGTATGGACTGTTTACGATTAGATAGATACTCGCTAAACCAGCTTGGATCAATATTTAAGTTAATACATTTACTTAAAAGAATTTCATGGTTTACACTGTCGAAGGCTTTTGATAAGTCCAACAAAACTAGCAAAGATATTTTTTCCATATCTATATTATTATATATACTATTCGTAACTTTAAGCAGTGCAGTTTCCGTCGAGAGTTTTGGTCTGAAACCATGTTGGCTAATCGTTAGTAGTCTATTTGATTCTAAATATGACATAAGTTGGCATGCAACAATTTTTTCTAATATTTTAGAGAAAATGGGTAGCAGGGAAATGGGACGATAGTTTGTCACATCTTCTCTGTCCCCCTTTTTATGCAGAGGTATTACATGTGCTATTTTCCAAGAGTCAGGAAACTTTTTAGTAACAATGGAAGTGTTCATAATAGTTAGAATATAGGATGCAATCACGGGTAGAGCATCTTTGATGAACTGAAATGGTATACCATCTGAACCATAAGAGCCAGAGTTTCTTAGGCTCTTTATGGTAAGAATTAGGGTAGCACAATCGATAGGAATAAGCTTGAAGTACTCTCTTGTGTTTTCATTGGAAGAATTGTCATTTAAGCAATTACTCATATTCACTAAGTTGATGTTTTCTTGAGTTTTTTTCATATGTATTTTTGCCAACGTTAGCAAAATAGTTATTAAAGTTTTCTGCTTTGTCTTTCAACTCCGTAATATTTTCATAACTTTCTGAGGTACTCTTTTCATTTGGTATCATGCTTCTTATCACTTTCCATGTTGCTGCTGTATCATGTCTAGAGTCATTAAATTGTTTTTTGTAAAAGTCTTTTTTACTTACACTGATGAGAGATCTGACACGTTTCTTTTCTGTTTTATAACGTTCTCGGAGAGTCATATCATATCTATTCATTTTTAGCTCTTTTTGTATTTGATTTCTGATTTGCATTGCCTCTTTGATGTCATTAGTTAGCCAGGGGGCTGAGGGGCGGGTTATTTTTCTTGTTACAATGGGTGCACAACTATCTAAGCATTCAAGGAAGACTTTTGTTAGAATCTCAACCTGCAAATCGACGTTATCTGTGTATTTAATTCTATTAAGTGCATTTGTGTTGTTGATTAATGTTTCACAAAAGATATCAGGGGAGTAATTTTTTAGACACAGGAATGTCTTGAGGAGAGGCTTCCTTTTCGGCTTGTTTATGTTTAGCATAGCAATGTTCAGCTCGTGGTCTGCAATTGGGCAGGGAACTACGTCCCAATAGAGTATACTTTCCACTTTATTTGTTATTATCAGATCTATAAGAGTCCTAGAATTGGGGGTTATGCGGGTCGGGTTTGTCACTATTTGTGTTAACTTCACAGTGTTGATCACCCTTTTCATTTTGTTATCTGCTGAGAGCAAGTCATCATTAAAATCACCAAGTATGTATATGGGTTTATGACGCACACAGATATTTCTGAATGTTTCTAGTAGATGATTGAATGAACTGGTAGGTGCTTTAGGGTGACGGTAAACACACCCTACAATGAAAGATGGAAGTTTCTGATACTGCACAGTGATCCATAAATCTTCGAGCTCCTCAGTTTTTTCTAAACCTGTGGCTATTTCTGATGCACTAAGATAATTTCTAACATAAATACAAACCCCACCCCCTCTGCCATGGTCATTGCGAAATATTTTAAACTCTGGAATATTCACATATCTATTTTCAGTTGTAGGAGGAAGCCAAGTTTCACTTACACAGAGGATGTCTATGTTGTAGTCTTTTGTTAGCATTATTATTTCCTCAAAATGAGCGAGCAGGGACTGAGCGTTCACATGTACTAATGTTACATTCTTACCATGTTTCATTGGGGTGGTATCCATAGCCATAGTTGTAGCTTCGACTGTGTGATTCTGCTGGGAATTCATCATTGTAGTGTGTTCTGGGGTTAGCCCATGGATCCTGGTGTCTGTACCTGCCGTTGGATGTGTAACGCTGGTTTGAGTACGTGCCGTGGTATGATCGGGCCTTCCCAAAGTTTGTATGCCTAGGTGAGTGTGTAGGGTTGTAAGAGCCATCACTCCAGGAGAAGTCTCTTGTGCGTGGACGGCGATAAGAGAGGTTTGTATCGTGTCTCTTTCTGTAGTCTCGCATATAGGGGATTGTTTCATTAGCTCTTTGCTGTTTATTTTGGTATGACTGTAGTTTGGGATATTTTGTAGAATACCCAGGTTGTGTCCATTGTTTGCCCCCACGAAATGGCTGGACACTTGTGCCTGTAGGCCATTGATTCAGTTTGTAAGGCACATATTCAAATCCTTTCGATATCGTTATTGCGAAGGAAACCCAGTTTGGTTTGCGAGAAAGCTCCTTAATCAAGACTTCTTCAGAAGGAATGCCTTGATTTGTCAATGTATTACGTATCTCTCTCTCAAAGGGGTTGCCAGGAATGCGAATATATATTTGAGCTGTAACCCTTGCACTTGCATTATTGGGCAACTGTGGCTGTGGGGGAGAGGACTTCGATGGAATGTTTAGAATAGAGACTGCTGCTATTTTGTCTTTTCTGTTTTCTTCATTGTTTTGCAGCCTATTGCTGGGTTGGCTATTTGTGCTGGAAGATGTAATTTGGGTGTCCTGGTTAGTGATAGTTGCTGTG